>JAZGLO010000419.1:450000-660000 GCA_036873155.1 Biomphalaria sudanica | reverse complement strand
CTATCAATAAATTGTTTTGTTTGTTTGTTTTAAATGTTTCGGATGTTCCTTCAGAATTGAAGATAATTACTTCCTAGTCCAATCCTCCCGAAGGACGACGGGGGATGGGCGCGGGCAGGGTTTGAACCCGGGACCATCCATAAATCCAAACGACAGTCCAGCGCACAAACCGCACGACCAGGCAGCCACCTAGTGCTTATAAGGCTGAGTGGTAAAGTGCTTGGCTTCCGAAACGAGAGGTCGCGGGTGTGAATCCTGGTGAAGACTGATTTTTGATTTTGGGATTTCATGGACGCCTCTGAGTCCACCTAACTCTAATGTGTACCCGACCTAAAATCAAATCAAATCACCTTAGTTGGGGAAAATAAAACGGTTGGTCGTTGTGCTGGCCACATGACACTCCCTTCTCGTTAACCGTTGGCCTTCACATCATCTGCCCCATAGGGCAGTGGAGTTCTTTATACTATTTACATTACTTTGTACTAATATAGATAGACTGTACAATGACCTTTTTATATAAATAGAATATAGTGTGTACAGTAGTTTGACTGATATAGATCTTGGTGTAAACTAACTATTAATACTGTGAAGGTATATAAACAACAGACATGAAAAGAGCAAGTATAATCTTAGCGTTGATCTTGTTAACTCCGACATCATTGCCAGTTGATGTGTTCTAAACTTGGAGACTTTGCAATAATGTTATCTTCTGTTATCAATCAGCCATGTCGTCCCCCGGGTGTGGGGTTACATCCGGGAATGTCTCTCTTCGTAGTTCACTTTGATCTGGGGAGAAATAATACTTTGAATAACGGACAGCGTTAAATGTAGAGTGTGTGTGTGTGTGGCTATTAGAGAGAGAGGGAGAGAGAGTGGGAGTCAGATTAGACTGATAGACTAACCAAAAAAGAAATGATGGGATATTATTTTAGAGCAAAGTTTTACACATTAAAGGTACATTAAATACAAAACAAACAAAAAATGTTTCTGATGAATTGTTTTTCCTATTTGATGTCTGTTTCTCTTTTCTTTCTGTCTCTCTTTTTCTCTCATCCTTCTCTGTTCTGTATCTTCTTTCTCTCTTTTTTGCCTCTTATGTCTGTCTCTCTTCTTTCTCTCTTCTTTCTCTCTTTTGCTCTCTCCTTTCTGACTCTCTTTTTCACTCGTATTTCTGTTTCTCTTTTTTTCTCTTATTTCTGTATCTCTTTTACTTTCTTCTTTCTGACTCTCTTTTTCTCTCTTCTTTCTCTTTTGCTCTCTTCTTTCTGTTTCTCTTTAGCTCTCTCTCTCGGTCTTTTCTCTTTTGCTCTCTTCTTTCTGTTTCTCTTTAGCTCTCTCTCTCGGTCTTTCTCTTTTGCTCTCTTCTTTCTGTTTCTCTTTAGCTCTCTCTCTCTCGGTCTTTCTCTTTTGCTCTCTTCTTTCTGTTTCTCTTTTCTTTTCTTCGTTTCTGTTTGTCTCTTTGTTTCTGCTTGCTTTTTAAAAAACTTTTTCTGTACATCATCGCCCCCCCCCTTTCTCTCTCTCTCTCTCTCTTTCATAATCTTTTTCTCTCTGTGTGTTTCACTCTGTCTTACTCTCCTCCTTTCGGCCATAGAGGCAAGCAACAACTGCGCTAGGATGTGTATCAAGGATGACAGACTTGTCGCTCCTGACGTTGGTGTTAATCCACTCACTGGTTTAGACATCCCACAGCCACCATCACAACCACATTGAGAGAGAGTGTGTGTGTGTGTGTGTGTTTTATCCTTCTCTCTCTCTCTCTCTCTCTCCCTGTTCATCCTCTGGTCTCTGGGTGTTCTCACTATCCAGCCAATGTTGAATGTTACGTCACCTAATGACGTTGTGGTGAACTAAACAAACAGAAGGTGCTGTTGAAACACGTCTGTTGTTTGTTAGCTGTTTATTGAGGCTTTCAAGTCGACTGTTGTCTTGAAGTCAGAACAGAGCAATCTTATTTATTTCAGAGTTATTTTACTTAGAGAAGTGTATCTTACTTGCAAAAGAGTTATCTTACAGAAGTTATCTTATTTACAGAAGAGACTGACTTAAATTGTGTTTTCTAAATCAGTCTATCTATCTATCTATCGATCTATCTATCTATCTATCTATCTATCTGTCTGTCTGTCTGTCTGTCTATCTATCTATCTATCTGTCTGTCTATCTATCTCTCTCTCTCTCTCTTTCTCTCTCTCTCTCTCTCTCTCTCTCTCTCTCTCTCTCTCTATATATATATATATATATATATATATATATATATGTCTATCTATCTATCTATCTGTCTGTCTGTCTGTCTGTACGTCTTGCAGGAATGAATGAATGTTTCATGTGAGGATGTTTTATGGTAATATGTCTGTCTGTCTGTCTGTGGCATTTTACGTCTCGAGAGACGATCTTTTCCCTTTGCAACTTCTTGTGTGACTAAAGAGGCCAATCCTTGATACACAGCTGCGATCGCAGGTTGGGCATATATAATCACTAGGCGCCGTTGCATTTTCACCCTTCTTTCTGCTTCTGTTGTGTATGGCATCTGCAATCTTTGACCCTTCCTTTATGCTCTCTCTCCATGAGGATCTGTCCAGTGCCACCTCTTCCCAGTTGCCAGTGTCGATTTTGAAGAGCTTCATGTCGCGTTTGCATACATCCGTATAACGTAAAAGTGGGCGACCAGCGGCTCTCCTGCCATCTATCAGATCGCCATACAGGATGTCCTGTGGAAGTCGACCTTCTGGCATTCTACGAACGTGGCCAAGCCAGCCAAGGCGTCTGCTGCTGATAACAGAGCGGATGTCCTGGCACCCTGCTCTTTGTAGCACTTCCTCATTGGTTATCTTATCTTGCCACCTTATTTTAAAGATCCGCCTTAGGCATCGGAGGTGGAAAACATTCAGCTTTTTTTCCTGCCATGAGTAGGTTGACCATGTTTCACTTCCGTACAGCAAGGTGCTCAACACACAGGTCCGGTAGACTAGGGCTTTAGTACTGTTAGTCAGCAATATGTTGTCCCAGACTCTTTTCTGCAGCCGTGACATGGTGGCCATTGCCTTGGCTATCCTGTTGTTTATGTCTTTATCCAGTAGAGTGTTGTTGGATATGATGGAGCCAAGGTAACAAAAGTGATCAACAATTTCTAGTGGTTGGCCATTAATGCTTACTTGAGGTGCAGTGTTTGTGTTTTGGACAAGTATCTTAGTCTTGCTTTGACTGATGTTTAAGCCGAACTTCTGGCAAGCAGCAGATAATTTGTCAACCAGGCACTGTAGCTGAATATCAGAATCAGCCACAATAGCTGCATCATCAGCATACAGGAGTTCCCTGACGAGTAGCTTCCTAACCTTGGTTTTTGCCCGCAGCCTTGATACATTAAATAGTTTTCCAGAGGATCTTGTATGGAGAAACACACCTTCGTTTATGTCGTTGTACACATAATGCAGTAGACAGGAGAAGAATATGCCAAACAGAGTAGGTGCGAGCACACATCCCTGCTTGACACCACTGCAAACCTCAAAAGGTGCTGATTGGGCTCCATTGAATTTGACAGTGCATTTAGTTTCCTCGTGAAAACACTCGATGAACTGAAGTAGTTTGGGAGGGCAACCTATTTTCCTCAGGAGTTTGAAAAGGCCACTTCTGCTGACCATGTCAAAAGCTTTAGTCAGATCAACAAAAACGATGTAAAGGGGTCTGTCTCTCTCTCTGAATTTCTCCTGCAGTAGTCGTAGAGAAGATATCATGTCTACAGTGGATCTACCACTCCTAAATCCACACTGAGACTCTGGGTAGACTCTAGAAGCTATCACTTGCAGCCTGGATAGTGCCACTCTAGCAAAGATCTTGCCCACTATACTGAGGAGAGAGATATCCCTGTAATTGTTGCAGTCACTCCGATCCCCTTTGTTCTTGTATATTGTGACTATAGTTGCGTCACGCATGTCCTGTGGGACATGACCTGTTTCCCAACAGCGGCAGAGGAGAATATAGAGTTCAGGGAGCAGGAGTGATTCGTTGACTTTCACTACTTCCACTGGGATACCATCACTCCCAGGAGATTTTCTATTTTTTATGCAGTTAATTGCTTTTTTAAGGTCACTGAGGCTCGGAAGATCATCTAGGCATTCCAGTACTGGAAGATCTGGTAGAGAAGCCAGGGCGACATCGTCTACTGTGTTCTGTGTGGCATAGACTTCGAGGTAGTGTTCTGTCCAACGTTCTAGCTGCTTGGTTTGATCTGTAATTTTTTCTCCTGATTTGGATAGAAGGGGGGCAGGCTTAGAAACTGTTGGACCCAGGGCCGCTTTAATGCCATCAAATAGAGCTTTGCTATTTCCTGAGTGGAGACTGTCTTGGATTCTGTTGCAGGTATCCCTCCAAAAGTTGTTAGCACATTTTCTAGCCATTTGTTTCGCCTCTTTATTAGCACTTTTGAAGGCCTCCAAAGATCTTGGACTTGGCTTTGTCTTGAGAGCAAGTTGTGCAGATCGCTTTTTCTCGATGCAAGGTTCCATTTGTGCTAGATTCGCCTCAAACCAGTCTACATTTTTGTGTTTTTGAGGCCCAAAGGCGGTGATTGCCGAACTGTAGATTACATCTCTTAATTTCTCCCATCTGATAGAGATGTCTTCTTCATTACTTAACGAGGGGATTGAACTGTTCAGGAGCTCGCCAAAGAGTGCACACTTCTCTGGTTCACCTACATGGTTGACGTTAATTCGCCTAGTTCTGGGTTGAGTGGAAGTATAAGCCTTCTTGAGAAGTAGTTTGATTTTGCTTAGCACTAGTGAATGGTCTGAGTTGCAGTCCGCACTATGGTATGAACGGGTGTGGATGACACTTTTCAGATCCATCCTTCGGGTGATGCAGAGGTCAAGCTGGTGCCACCTTTTTGAGCGTGGGTGCTGCCAAGAGACTTTATGGCGTTCCTTGCCAGAGAAGAATGTATTTGTTACACACAGTTCATGAGAGCTACAGAACTCGAGTAGCCTTTGGCCATTGTCATTGATTTTGCCAACACCATGAGGTCCCAAGCATTGTGGCCATGCATCATTTCCACCACCAACACGGGCATTAAAGTCTCCATTTATATAGAGGTGCTCGGATTTTGGAATACTTTTAATTACGTCCTCTAGAGCTTGATAGAATCTGTCTTTGTCCTCTTACGGTGCAGCAAGGGTTGGTAAGCACAGATTATATTAACTTTGCCTTGCGGTGATGCAAATTTCATGTGTGCTACTCTTTCATTGCCAAAGACTGTTTCTTATTGCGAAGCCGACGCCATGTATTTAGGGCTTTGTTCTGGTTTTCCTTGCCAGTAGAATGTATAGTTGCTTTCTGTAAGAGATCCGCTGTCTGCCAGTCTGGTTTCTTGCAGGCAGGCCACATCAATGTTTAGTCTGCTGAGTTCTCTGTCGATGATAGCTGTTTGACGCATGTCTGTGACGAGTTCAGGGTCAGTATTGAAGCCAGGACACATTGTCCGTATGTTCCAGCTTGCTAAACGCATTAATGTTGAGGGTATTCTTTTGATTGTATTTGCAGGTGCGGGTGAGCAGCTTGCCTTTTGATTTTGTCTTAGCACCAAGCACCCAGTGGTGCGGCAAGCTGTGGCGGGATAGCACTTTACTGTCCGAGGGCTGCTCGGCTTAAGGCAGGCAGTAGCTATCCAGTGAGGCTAAAAAGCCCCTCCTACCGTCAAGAGTGGTCCCTGGCGTTCCAGCTTACGCCAATCAGCTAGGAACTTATCACCGGTATCTACCACTCTCCGTGTTTTTCCAAAGACATTACTGTCAGAGATGGAGTGACCTCTCCATTGCTGGGGGAAAGCCTGGGCGGTAAATTTGCGAGTGCTGGGCTGCCCACACGTCAGCACACGCCTCTCTTCCATACTGACCGGGTCCAAAGGGTAAGGTAATATGTAAATTGTGTTAAACAGTCTGTAAAATTGACGATGTGATGTCATTCTTCTAGTAATATTGTATTTGAACTTTATTTCAATAAAGATGGAATCATTTTTTTTGTTTTTGAAGATATATATTGTACATTGCAATCTCGAGATCCCTACCACTGAATGATGGGAATTTTTTTTTTAAACAGACTTACAGAACAGAACCACAGATTGTTTGGTGTAATTTTTCTTTTCTTTTAAAAACATTTCCCACTTTTATCGGCAATTTTAAAATAGCACGCACAGGCGGATGTTGATTGTATCAATTGAATGATTACATCACTCGGCGTCTGCTGCACTTTTCGACGTCTGCTAGCACTTTTGTGATCTCTGATTACTTTCCCTGGCTACTTCCCCTTGCATAGATTTAACATTGGACTTCAAAGAATAAAACAACTCTGAAAATAGAAGTGTGCTAAAGTATTTGAACCAAAAGTTTAATACGTTAAAGATTGATTTTATTTATATTGGAATGTGAGGTCGAGTGGTATAGCGCACTACTTCAGAACCGATGCGTCAAAGTTCAAATCCCGCTGAAGACTGGGATTCTGAGCTTTTGGGTGTATTTTAAGAGTCCACCCTACTCTATATGTCCAGTCCGTACTGACCAAACTAAAATAAGTGACCTGTCGTCCTCGTGGCATTACGTTAGTTAGAAATATTTGTTTGGTAAAGTGGTCTGTATAAGCAACTCTCTCGAGGCAGGGCTTTTACCGTGTCTTGTCTAACCAACGATTGTCTACTAATAGTTTGTTCAGTCATGGGACTTACTACCAGCTCTCGCCTTCCCTTCCCTTCTCGTTTCTTCCTCGGTCGTTCCACTGACCTTATCTGACCCAGTTAGTCTCGGCGTAGTCCTATAGTTCAGCCGAGGTCACTGTTCAGACGAACCATTGGAAGCACACCAGGCCGACAACGTTGTTGGATCTAGATCTGGATGTGCTCTCGTGTCAAAATGCAAATATTTCTTGGTTGCGTTCAAACAAGAGTCGTGTTATTCCCTTGATGCCTAGCTGAGCAACACACGTGTTCATGTACTTCCTCTTTGAATGTTTAACTTTTTATCTCCGTACATTTTTTCCACGTTCTGACGGAATAATTATTTGGTCACATTTGTACATTCTACCCTGTTATGATAAAACTTCAATAACATCTTTGTTTGTAATCAGAAAACGTTACTTTTGGTATAAAATTTTAGGAGAATGCATGCTCTTTTTAATAAAACATAAAAATTAAAATTTATTTTAAAAAATTAATGGAATTTAATGGGGTCAAATCAACGATGATATCGATAATTTAGGAGTTTTACCCTTCTGGCAGAGTTGCTCCCCTTTTGCCTCTATATCTTCGCCCCTGAATCAGCGAGACTTGTAACTCAACGTCTTCTCAATTAAAACTTATGAACTAATTGGGTTTATATGAGAGGACACTAAAACGTCTAAACTAAAACTGTAACCTTGTTTGTACACATTGTTTGTACACATTATTTGTACATATTGTTTGTACACATTGTTTGTACACATTATTTGTATACATTGTGTGTACACATTATTTGTACACATTGTTTGTACACATTGTTTGTACACATTATTCATACACATTGTTTGTGCACATTGTTTGTACACATTGTTTAGTTTAGTCATTTGCGCATTTAACTTGTATGGGATCATTGACACAGACACGACATGAATCAATAAAAAAAAAAGTAACAAAAAACTTAATTAGTCCATTAATTATTTTATTTCATATCGAAAAAGGGAAATAACTTCCACATTACTAGTAGATATAGTTAAAGGGAGCGGGTGGATCTCTTTCCCTTTATACAAGCTTTGTGGTTATTGTTGTTTTAAATTCTTGTCTATAATAATATCATGATTACGATAGAACTGATATACTCACTAGACTGAAAGTGCTAGTAGTGCCTAGAATTAATTCTAAACAACGAGGTTGACGTGTGGAAAGGAGCGGTGGGTGGGGGGGGGGGACTGATCGGATTGCGGGGTCTGAAGTCTTTCTAAAACACTGTCTGTCTCTCGGGTCCAAACTTTGTAGGCTACATGTTTTTTTTCCCTTCTCATTCTCGGATCAAGTTGAAACTGTACACAGTTATGCATTGCGCCTAACAACACATGATAAAAAAATTACTCATTGATTAATTATATATATAATTTGTGGTGATTAATTATTTTATTTGATATCGAATACGAGAAAAATATACCGTATTGAGATATATGGTTGTAAATGTGGATTTATTCCCCTTTGGTGATCTTTTTTTTTGTTTTGTTTTAAAGTACTTTTATATTTTGCTTGTTTTATATATACTATGGCTAGGCCTTGGAAGATTTTCCCCTAACTTCTGGACATCTGGGTCTAGCTCCGTCTAGGTGTACATGTTCTCCTTTTCTGTGTTTTTTTTTTTTTTATGTTATTACCAAAACAATTTAAATCGCAAAGTGATTGGTTGATTTCAAAAGTGGAGGAGGACTAAGACCCGGATGAACGTGCTCGAATACCAGCGGGGAAGAAGAAGGTAGAATCAGCAGTAGAGAAAACATTGGGTAACTTCCCTTGGGAGTCTCGTGAGTTTTGCAAGAAACCTGGAGAGAGATTTTTAAAAAAACTTGCTGACACGAGCGGCGGAAGTGGAGGTTGCGAAAGACAGGAAGACATCTTGCCTGGTCAGTTTCTGTGTCCAATCGAGACCATGCGGTCCAATACGTCGTGGCTTAAGAAATGTTTTTAGAACGAAAGAAATAAGGTCAAAATCGAGATACAAAACCTATCTATCTCTGTCTCGCTCTCTCTGTCTTTAACGTTCTCTGCTTTTCTCTCTGTCTTTAACGTTCTCTGCTTTTCTCTCTGTCTTTAACGTTCTCTGCTTTTCTCTCTGTCTTTAACGTTCTCTGCTTTTCTCTCTGTCTTTAACGTTCTCTGCTTTTCTCTCTGTCTTTAACGTTCTCTGCTTTTCTCTCTGTCTTTAACGTTCTCTGCTTTCCTCTCTGTCTTTAACGTTCTCTGCTTTTCTCTCTGTCTTTAACGTTCTCTGCTTTTCTCTCTGTCTTTAACGTTCTCTGCTTTCCTCTCTGTCTTTAACGTTCTCTGCTTTTCTCTCTGTCTTTGACGTTCTCTGCTTTTCTCTCTGTCTTTAACGTTCTCTGCTTTTCTCTCTGTCTTTAACGTTCTCTGCTTTTCTCTCTGTCTCTTCTTATTTGTCTCTCTCTCTCTCTCTCTCTCACTTTCTCTGCTCTTCTCTAGGTCTATGTGTCTTTAACGTTCTCTGCTTTTCTCTCTGTCTCTCCCTTCTTGTCTCTGTCTTCCTCTCAATCTTTATCACAGGTCTCACAATCATCGTCCATGTCATCGATCTAAATATGACAGTATTATATTTCATTATCTATAAATACAAAGCTTATCTTCAAAACGTCTGATCTGCAGAGCATCCTTTGCTACGTTATAAGTTTGCTACGAAAAAATAACAAGACTCCGGTGACATCTCATTACAAGCGCGAGCACATGCACTCTAATAAATGTTAGCTTCGCGTGGAATGCCCTGATTAACGACGGGCTGAAATACTAGTAGAGATATTCAAGTTCATGAATCAATACCAGATTTTTGTATCTTGTTTTGTTAACTCTTGAGCTTTGAAATGTGTCGACGCTCGTGTGTGGGAGGGGGGGGGGCTCCCTATTCCAATTAGTCTAGTGGCAGTGGTCACAATTTCTGCTCGCCATCTTCGCTGCTCTGACTGTCCTGTAGCACTGAACACCAACACTAGCACTGACTGCTCAAGATATTTGCACTACCCGCATGAACATCAGCACTGACCCATTCGGACACCAGCACTGACCCCTTCAATGACCCCTTGTCACATTAGCACTGTTCCCTCGTACCACCATAAGAAATCCTCTGTGACACCTTGACCGATTCCTTGTGCCATTAGCACTGATCCCTTGTGTCACCGTAAATGATCCCTTGTGTCACCGTAAATGATCCCTTGTGACCTTTGCACTGATCCCTTGTGACACTTGCACCGATCCCTTGTGACACTTGCACTGATCCCTTGTGACACTTGCACTGATCCCTTGTGACACTTGCACTGATCCCTTGTGACACTTGCACTGATCCCTTGTGACACTTGCACTGATCCCTTGTGACACTTGCACTGATCCCTTGTGACACTTGCACTGATCCCTTGTGACACTTGCACTGATCCCTTGTGACACTTGCACTGATCCCTTGTGACACTTGCACTGATCCCTTGTGTCACCGTAAATGATCCCTTGTGACACTTGCACTGATCCCTTGTGACACTTGCACTGATCCCTTGTGACACTTGCACTGATCCCTTGTGTCACCGTAAATGATCCCTTGTGACACTTGCACTGATCCCTTGTGACACTTGCACTGATCCCTTGTGATACTTGCACTGATCCCTTATGGCTGTAGCACTTATTCCCTCTGCGGTTCAAGCAGTGCTTTGATCAAATGAACAGTCGTGGCTTTTCCTTCACTTGCTATAGATTAGAGGAATTTCGAGAGGTGAGGCACTGGACTAGATAAAGATGGAGGCAGGGCTGGTTATGAGTTAGCGCCTGAAGTTATGGACACGACGATATAAGGTCGAATCCTCTGCCATTTGGACATTTAATTAGACGAGATATCATGTATTCCTTGAAAATCAAACCTTGGGAACAATAGTAAATATTGGCTTCCGGTTTACTTTCTAAAGTAAGCCTATCCCCCCCCCCTTCCCACTTTTTCTCCCTTTTTTAATAGCCCAGGGGAATAGCATGGCTCACAAGAACACACACACACACAATAAGACTATACATACAGAACCACATTATAATTGCACATAAGCGCACACACTCGGCTCTAACCACATAAGCGATACATAGTGGCTCTCCCCTGTCCAATAGTGTCGGAAGGGACATTTCACCAAATGATTGCTTTTGGTAATTGGATTCGATAGTGGAGCCGCAGCTCGCAAGGAAGCGGGAGCCACTGTGGAGTCAGTCCCTTTGCCTTCATCTGGGTCTGAAAAAAAAATAAGACATGTGATTGGGTTGGGTGAGGTGGGGTGCTCTGTTACTTATTTAACACTAAAAATATGGGCTGAGTCTCAGAGGTTAAGGCTGTGTGTCAGAGGATGTACTCACCGCACAAATGGCTTATTGGGTAAATTGTGGACTTGAAATTTAAATTACGTGGTAGAAATATTCGGATTTATTCATAGTGAATGTGAATGTCGTCTCATCAAAAACAATAGTTGCTATTATGTGTTTTATTTATTTAGTTATGAATCTCAATTTTGGTGTTGGAAGACTGGAATATATATTACACTTTGCGTGATTTTCATATGGTTTCAAGAGATAATCAAGTACAACTACTTTTGAGCATTCTCAGTGTTCAATAAATTCTTATACTGGTTCATAGAGCTTTATCTTAGTTAGGGGAAGGCTTACAGGCGGTTAGTCATTGTGCTGGCCTCACGACACCCACGTCAGCCGTGACCACAGAAAAATATGACCTTTACATTATCTGCCCTGTAGATCACAAGAAAGTGTATTCTTATACATATGACCTATGATAACTATTTGTACATTACTATAGTAACCTATCATAACTATTTGTATTAACTTGACTATATGTTACAGTTTATTGATGTGATTGACAACTGTTTGAATATTAGATTTAGATTTGAGGCTGCGGTAACCAAATTTACATTCAAACAATTTTCTTTTGTTTTCCTTATTAAAAAAATGAATAAGAGATTGTTCTATTTAACATAGCCTTAACTCTTTATCTCCTAACTGACGATACCAGCGTTGATTTCACCAGGATGTGGTAAATAATTACGGAGAGAAAGAGTTAAAGCTTATTAGATCTTTAACGATGCTACTTGCCTCTGCTATCTAGACTAACCTATGGGTTAGCATGTCCACTCTCGCCATGGTGGAATCACTCCAGGTAGCATGTCTTCCCGGCATCCCCTTCAGTTTTCACCTTGCTAACCAGGTGGAGTTCAACCGTTAATGTAATATACATGACTAATAGGTTCCTGAGTGCTCAGAATATGGTAACGTGATTTATGTTGGCAAGTCTCCATTTGAAAACAAAAATGTGTCCGACTAGAAGAGTTTGAATTGATTTTAGCATGAAGCGTATCAACAAGTTAGTAACGCACGTTATGTTTGTATTGTGTAACATGAATTCCTTTAGGAGGAATATATATAATATATATAATATATATATATACATCTTGAACTTTTATATATATATATATATATATATATATATATATATATATATAATTCTCTTCTTGACCCAACCATGCGGGACACCACGATGAAAAAGACATGAAAAGAAAACTCCTTTATTTTTGCCAGTCGGACTAGAGTTACCCCACGGTGACAAAAGAGCGAGGCTCAGGGTAAAAATGAGGCTACGCCGCGGGTCGGCTCGTTAATATTATCGTTACTATCAAACCAAGGTTTGAGATGTATAGGGGCCCATCGTAGCCTACCTGCGAGGCTTTCAGGTGATTGGGAACTTTTAATGAACCTATTTGAGATGTTCAGACACTTCACCTATCCCTTAGCATGTTGGCAGAGGCGTAGCTATTGGTGGTGGGAGAAAGGGGGAGAATTTGAAAATCCCCCCGGGATTGGCATTAATTATTTAATATTACGCAAAATGCTGGGGCACCCTAAGAGGTAAAGCAACCCGGCCCCAAAATTATGGCGAATTCCTAACTACGACACGCATGTTAGACAGTTGGAGCACCACGCAAAAGTTGTCGACCGTCTTTCTCCATTCCTGTCTTTTGCTAGGGTGTAGCCCTTTTCAATGGCAGGCCCATACACTTGAAATGTATGCTATCGGTTTGCTCTGACAACATGAGGCCCCCTTTTAACGCAACGCTCCTGTACGTGTCAGGCAATTTACTTTGTTGTAATAACCTTTGTTTGTCCTATTACTAAACAAAAATGTATACATGTTTTAAATGAAGCTTTAGTTTGAAGAGCTAGTATGTAATAGAAAGCTCTAGCTAGATCTACGATTCCCCAGTCTGGCGTGGACAAGAGTCCAGAAAGTCTGCAACACTGGTGAGCTGTTTTGTTTTTTTCCTAATCTTGTCCTCGATGACCCAATTTCACCCACCAGCGCCGTCCGTTGCTCTACTTCTTGAGAGTTACTCCCCCTTCCAACTTTAACCTCTCCCCTCCTGCCATGCCTCGTTCACAGCCTCGATTTCTCCACACAAAGAAAGGAAAGAAGGAGATTCCCCTCTCGCCACCCCCCCAAACACCCCCTTTACGGTGGCTTATTATACTAAGAACATTTTTTTTATTATTATTATTTTGGTTCTCTGACTGCTTGCATGCGTGTTCCCCGATGTTTTTGTTTCGAAGTTGTTTTTTTTAATTTTAATTCCTGGACGTCAGTCTTCCACATGCCGTTCACGAGGTTTAGTGTTCAAATCACCGAGAAAGTTTGATGTGTGTGTGTGTGTCGATGTGTTCTGCTAGGAAACGGGTCACGTGTCACAGCTAACACGCTCTGCCACTGCTGTGTAGTCAACTCCAGTGTGTTCGTGTGTGAGTGTTATTATTTCACTGGTTTGGGATAATAATATTTCTCTGTCTGGTGAGTTACTAGATCTAGATATATAGAATGTTGTGTTGTTTTCAAACTAACCCTTCTCTTAACAGACAGACCCCCCCCCCACTTCCACGTATCTTATGATTCTAATCAAAGCTAGACTCTACAGTATGTAAACACAACCAACCCTATTTAGTCTAATACTATTGTCCCAAAATTGTTATTGAAAAAAAAATCAATGGTAACCTTCCGCTTCTCTAATCTACTTTGAAGATCTACACCTAGTAGACTGGTCTAGAGCTAGGGTTAATATTTTTTTTTCAATTATTATTATTTTCATATGATTTTATTTGTGAGTAGTCTGGTCACCCAGATTAAGCCTGGGTTTATGAATTTTATTTTGATCTAGACTGGCTGTTCTTTTTAGTCATGACACAATGTCATGAACTGCGTTTGTCCGCTTCTTCTAACCCTCCTCCAGGGGCGTAGCTAGAAATTTTTCATCCTTTTGGGGGCCCGGGGGCTTGACTTCTTTGACCTTTATTTTTTTCTTTTTCTTTATAGGAATGTGAGAATTTTAAACAAAATGCATTGCTTATTAAGGCCTACGTATTCCATATTCAAATTTATAAAACTACCCGCTACTAGATTCTAGTACTACTCTTAAAAATTTACAGTTCACCACAATAAATGGTTTAAAGTTTAATCTTGTATGATGGATTTTTTTAAAAACAATTTAGAAAATAGTACTGTGTCTTGTCTAAATCAAAGAGCAATATATGGAGCGTATTATTGGCCAATCTTTAACTACGTGCAAAAAGTTTGCCTGGAATTTGACTATAACAAAAACACTTGTCAGAACATTTGTAGAAATCCTGAACGACCAGTTATCGTGGGTGTGTGCGCGCGTGTCTGTTGTTGAAGTAGCAGTAAATTAAAACATCAAGCACATTTTGGCAGTCGTTCAATAGCCAGGCACTGTTTTAATTAAGGAAACCATTGGTGGAGATTTTTCAATTTAGATCTTAATTAAATCTAATCAGCTGAAGATCCAGGATTGAATTCTGCTTGTGCCATCAGTTGACAAATTAAGACCATCGACATATAGGTTCGAAGCAATTAAAACTCGCAATTACACCTTCTAAACGACCTTAGACCTGTGCCATTGCATGACTATGACAACGTTGAATACTTTCTTGGTTTTACAGTGTTGAATGTTTTGCTATACAGAGATGGTAGCAATAGTTGGGTTCTCCTGGGGCGGTGTTAAATGTTAGGTTCTACTAAGGCAGCGTTGAATACAAGGTTCCACTGGGTGTAGCGTCGAATGTCCTCTTATACTGGGGCAGCGACAAATGCCTTCTACTGGGGCAGTGTTGATCGCTTGTTATACATAGGCAGTGTTGATATAGTCAAGTGTTAAATGCTTTGCTGCACTGAGGCAGTTTTGACAATGATATCAGTTTCTATCTATAGTCACTGACTACAATATTCATTCAAATTGTGATTTCGTCATAGCACGCAGAGTGTGTTTAGGTTAGTCTCCTTCCCGCTTGCTCTTTCTGTCCCCCGCTGTGCACGCCTGTCTCACATTTCTTTGAAGTGTCTTACGTGAGCGATCATTACAAGCTATAAAGACGTGCATGTGAATATAGGTCAACATGGCGGCCACCGTGCACGCTTTGTCACACTTGATCTGTCACGGTCCAGTGAACGTAAGTGACTGTTTACATTAACAGCAATAGTTGTAATGTTTGTTGCAAACCACTTTCTGGGAAGTGTGCCATGTCAGAGTAAATGTACAATATCGAGAGTGTAATTTCTTCACTGTTATAGGGAGGGGGGGTGTATACACACCCCTAGGCCTCGGAAGGGGGGGGGGGTTGCATTTTAACCACAATCATTTTCAAAGGAAAATTAAAATGACTAATTGAAATGACGCTACCAACAGTTTCTTAGTTTTTAAAGATAAAAATGGTTACGTTTTAACCTGAAAACATAATCTAGAAACTTATTGAATTTTTTTTTGTCAATTATTAATTTTCATAAATGGCGGGAAAACTAAGTAGCTAGATTTTTGGTGTGTCAGGTGATGACTGCCTGGTCGTGAGATAAGACGCTGGACTGTCGTCTCGATGGTCCCAAGTTCATAGCACACCCCCATCGCTGCCTTCCCCCATCGTCCTGCGGGAGGTCTGGACTAGGAAGAATGACAAGTTTCCAATGTTCCTTCAGAATTCAAAATAACATATATGTTATGTCTTATGTCCTATATCTATCATCACGTCCCGTATTCTGATGCTTCTTATTTTCAAGTTTATTTTGTTTTTTTTATTCTGAAAAAGAGATTGTTTTTTGTTACAAGGTATCAGTGGTGTAAGCGTACAAAGTTTAGAACCGCCGATACAGGCTGTAAAGACTATCGTTAAAGGAGAAAAAACTATGTAGCTAAAAATGAATCGGTTAATCTAATTTCTGCTGTGTACTTCCGTCCTTCTGGGGGATTGTGGGATTATGATAATAGGTCAGTGATTGTAAATGTTATTGCTTTCACACTTCGGGCCGAGGGAATTCGGTCAGTGATTCTAAATCAGTTAAAAGGGATCCCAGAGTATTAACTTTCATAAGCAAGCAAAATTTAAAAAAAAACAAAAAACTTTCAAAAATATGTATAAGGTGAAGAACCCCACATTGAAAAGTATGTAAATTATTATGTATAATTTATCTTTTTTTTTCGATACCAGACAACAAAAAAATTATTAGTAATTAATTGACTAAATGATTTTTTAAAATTGCTTCGTGTTTAGGTAGGTACAAAAAAGTGTTTAAAGGTTCAACTTGATCCGATGGTGGGTGTGGGAGAAATAACGTGTTCAAAATGTGTACCAGGCAGACAGGGGTAATAACAAAGTAAAAGAGCGAGTTCAGAGCAGTAAATCTCATTCTATAGTTGTGTACACCCAGTGGTTCTCTCGTTATCTAGATGGCATTTCTACTGTTTCACACCATTGTCTATGTGTCATTGTCTATGGAAGGTAAAAATATTCTCCTGTACCTATCACATGATACAATTCATTATAATGGATAGCTGTCACCTTTCAATATCAGCGTATTATTAGTAGGTCGTGGCCGTGAATCATATCTTAGTAATGTAACTTTGAATGTTAAATTCGATAGTATGCAGCGCTGTTAAAGAGGATTTCCAAGCCTTTATTTAACGATGTATATGTCTTAAGTATTTCGATGTGATTATTAAAAACATAATGTGTGGGGTTCAAAAGCAGACGGTGACTAAAAAATAAGATCTTTAAAACGTGGAAAGATTCTCTCCAATATTCATTTTCTTTCTTTTTTTTCTTTCTTTTTCTTTTCTTTCTTTTTCTTTTCTTTCTTTTTCTTTTCTTTCTTTTTTTTTCTTTTCTTTCTTTTTCTTTTCTTTCTTTTTTTTTTCTTTTCTTTCTTTTTCTTTTCTTTCTTTTTTTTTCTTCTTTTCTTTCTTTTTCTTTTCTTTTTTTTTTCTTTTCTTTCTTTTTCTTTTCTTTCTTTTTCTTTTCTTTTCTTTCTTTTTCTTTTCTTTTCTTTCTTTTTCTTTTCTTTCTTTTTTTCTTTCTTTTTCTTTTCTTTCTTTTTTTCTTTTTTTTTCTTTTCTTTCTTTTTCTTTTCTTTCTTTTTCTTTTCTTTCTTTTTTCTTTCTTTTGCCCCTTTTCTCTCCGAAAAAAAAGCCTCTGAAATAGATCTATTATTTACTCTCGGAACTTATGAGACGAATTGGCCTGATCTTGTCTTGTTGTCAATGGACAGTATTATTTTGTCAACAGACAATTATTCTTTTGTAAAGTGCAATAAGAAATTATCTCCCTTTGTTATTTTGAACCTGACCACTTGGTTTCCTCCCTTTGCTCTGTTTGTCCCCCGTTACTAATTATGAAACATGTTTATCTCCCCTTTCAATGAAAAAAAAAAGATGGAGATATTGTTTGATCTAAATTCTTTGTTTTAAATTAGCTATACTTGTTCTAGAGTCTTGTTTGTGGCTTTAGAATATCTTTAAAAATAAAATCATTAATTTTGCAAACAAAAATTGTGATTGATGTTCTTAGGAATTGTTGTTTTAATGAGTACAGATGTCAGGATGTCATGTTGTCTTAAAGATAGAGGTAATTAATACCAAAGTTTCCATTTAGCTTCAGGCTGGTTTATTGCTGTGTAAATAACTTAAGTTTTTTTTTTCTAGCATTAACCTGGCGGAAGCTCCACGTACCAATGCCCTGGCTAGTTCACATTTGTATGGGCTGTGGTATACCAGTGCTCTAGCTAGTTCACATTTGTATGGGCTGTGGTATACCAGTGCTCTAGCTAGTTCACATTTGTATGGGCTGTAGTGTACCAGTGCTCTAGCTAGTTCACATTTGTATGGGCTGTGGTATACCAGTGCTCTAGCTAGTTCACATTTGTATGGGCTGTGGTATACCAGTGCTCTAGCTAGTTCACATTTGTATGGGCTGTGGTGTACCAGTGCTCTAGCTAGTTCACATTTGTATGGGCTGTGGTGTACCAGTGCTCTAGCTAGTTCACATTTGTATGGGCTGTGGTATACCAGTGCTCTAGCTAGTTCACATTTGTATGGGCTGTAGTGTACCAGTGCTCTAGCTAGTTCACATTTGTATGGGCTGTAGTGTACCAGTGCTCTAGCTAGTTCACATTTGTATGGGCTGTAGTGTACCAGTGCTCTGTCTAGTTCACATTTGTATGGGCTGTGGTATACCAGTGCTCTAGCTAGTTCACATTTGTATGGGCTGTGGTATACCAGTGCTCTAGCTAGTTCACATTTGTATGGGCTGTGGTATGCCAGTGCTCTAGCTAGTTCACATTTGTATGGGCTGTGGTATACCAGTGCTCTAGCTAGTTCACATTTGTATGGGCTGTAGTGTACCAGTGCTCTAGCTAGTTCACATTTGTATGGGCTGTAGTGTACCAGTGCTCTAGCTAGTTCACATTTGTATGGGCTGTAGTGTACCAGTGCTCTAGCTAGTTCACATTTGTATGGGCTGTGGTATACCAGTGCTCTAGCTAGTTTACATTTGTATGGGCTGTGGTATACCAGTGCTCTAGCTAGTTCACATTTGTATGGGCTGTGGTGTACCAGTGCTCTAGCTAGTTCACATTTGTATGGGCTGTGGTATACCAGTGCTCTAGCTAGTTCACATTTGTATGGGCTGTAGTGTACCAGTGCTCTAGCTAGTTCACATTTGTATGGGCTGTAGTGTACCAGTGCTCTAGCTAGTTCACATTTGTATGGGCTGTAGTGTACCAGTGCTCTGTCTAGTTCACATTTGTATGGGCTGTGGTATACCAGTGCTCTAGCTAGTTCACATTTGTATGGGCTGTAGTTTACTGGTACTCTGGCTAGTTCACATTTGTATGGGCTTTAGCGTACCAATGCCCTGGCCGGCTCACATTTGTATGGGGTATAGTGAACCAATACCCTGGCTAGTTCACATTTGTATGGGCTTTAGTGTACCAATACCCTGGCTAGTTCACATTTGTATGGGCTTTAGTGTACCAATACCCTGGCTAGTTCACATTTGTATGGGCTTTAGTGTACCAATACCCTGGCTAGTTCACATTTGTATGGGCTGTAGTGTACCAGTACTCTGGCTAGTTCGCTTTTCGATGGGCTGTGGTGCTTTAGATGTCATATTAAAAAGCTTACTCTCTAACACACAAGCATTTGTACATTTAACAAAGTAAATAATAATTATACTAATATATTTCCTATCTTTGGTAATACATACATGCTTTCTTAATGTTTTTCTCGAATAGATGTGTAAGTGAGCCGTGCTCCTTGTCAGCGGTTTTATACCTACTCTTAGCATTTAGGATCATCATTTTAAGCTTATATTTACTGTTATTTTTCGGGTTTTCAGACGAGGCAGAGATGTTAAAATTAAAAAAAAAATGCAGATGTGCGCATGGTAAAACATTGCGGCGTAGCCTACGCCGCGGGTCGGCTAGTACTGTATATTTTAATTACAGTGTAATGTTTTCGTTTGCTTTACTTTTGGTAATTTGACTTGGCAGTAAGTTTTTTTTTTAATTATGTCAATAAAATGTGTAGATGTTGATATGAGAATGCGTGTCTTTCATCTTTGAGTCTTGGATTAAATCTATTACCTACTTACCTTGAGATCTGACCTGTACATTGACCTCACATGCCATCACGTGACATTGGCCTTTCATCGTGTTAACCTAACCTCTTAACGTCATAATTTCTTTCTAACAACCCGAGGTCACGAGGTCAAAATTTTCTTTGAAAAGCGCAGACGGAGCAGTGCACGAGGCGTAGCTCTACTTTCTAATGAGCTCCTGAGCAGAACCAACACAAAGTAGAGAGCGGAACAGGAAATAGCGAAAAAGAAACAAGGAGAAAAAATGTTTTGTAAGATATATGAAGAACAGCACGAGCCTTGTGTCTAGCAGGATCTACATTTAAGCATTCTGTAAGCACAGTTTTTGTTGTTGTTGTTGATGTGTGTGTGTGTGTGTTAATTTGAGTGGTTGTATGGAGGCAGGCGTAGGTGAACATGTATTCTGATGCCTAATTTTCCAGGTCAACAGTTTCGTGGTATGTAAGTTGTTTCTGCTAGGTGAACTTGCATAGTGTGCCTGATGCAATGAATTGGGTCTCGTTATCGAGTAATTCAATATCGACATGCTCTACATTATGTAAGGGGCTCGGTACATGTTTTGATTCTAGCCGAGCGGTAAAGTTCTTGGCTGGGGGGGGGGGGGGGTGGACGTAGTGTCTATATAATACAATTGTTGGCCCAATTGTTGTCCGCGCGCTTTGTACCCAGGTATTGAAATTCTTTCGGACTAGACTAACTGATGTTTGTTGTTGTGCAAGCCACACCCTTGTCGAATGTTGGCCATAACTTTCTGTTTCCCTTTTGATTCTGGTAATCTACTGTGTAAAACACAAAAATCATATTAAAGTTGCAATATTTAATAGTAGATAATGATTCTTTCAAACTTCTTCTAAAATAATATATTGTTTAAAACATATAAATTCAATATTACTTTCTGTCTACTACCTACATTGTAGTTGTGAAAACCTGTTGACCAAATTGAAATTTGAGCCCAGGTTTGTTTGTTTTTTGTTGTTGTTTTTTTGGAGATTTTGTTCCATATTTCATGTACTGGGCTTTACCCGGGGGGGAGGGAGGTGAGATTGACTGCTAAAATTTGAGTTGGCAAAGTAACACTATCTACACAATGTATAACATATTTGTATTAGATTACTAAACGACACTTTGAGACAATCTTGATATCTTTTATTATGTGTCGCATATAGTATGAGACCCCTTGGAGCTTCCATTGTCATTGCAATTGTTGAAACATGAGCTCATTCAACAAGCTGCTAGTTGACTTATGAAAAAGAAAAAAAAATTTAAGTGAAACAAACATTTAAAAAAATGTGTGGATATTCAAATTACCAATAGGCCCAACAAGTATTACCATAAGTATTACGCAATATTAAATCCAGATTTTTGTTTACTTAAGTCTGCCTACAAGTTTGGCGAAACCTCCATTTATTTGGACTGTACTTAAAGAATAGAAAAAAAATTAATGACAATGGGAATATTTTTAAAAAATAATTATTTAAAGAATATAAGAGAAAGAACCGTACAATTACAGTTATATAAATATATCAATACTTCACGGTGTATCTTCCTTATTCTACATAAAAATTAATTGATTACCACAAACTAATTAACTTTTTTTTTTATTGATTTATGCATTTTTTTCGACAATGAATAATTACTCAATTAATCCGAGATTGGGGAGTGGAAGAACTAAGGTGAACAAGATTTGTACCAGACGGACGGAGTGAGTTGATATTAACTTTGTAAGTAGGTTAACCAGATGTTTTGTTTCCCCGCTACCATGTTGTTGAAATATATTTTCTCTACATCCTCATGCTGCAACAGCCAAATGCACTTCACCAGCTTCTGTATACGTGCAAATTTTGATAACTCCACTCTTAGCCGAGAAGATGTTCTGGAGAAGCCTTCGGTTTTCTCCCTTATATCTCAAAGTAAAACTTGTTTTAAAACATCAATTATTTAATAAACACATTTACAAAGTAAACATAGTCACTGCTTAGTAAGGGCAGAGATATATACATTTTAAAACGCTTAATGTTTCAAACGTAGCTGGTTACACTCGCCTCCACGTGGATCAGATATACTGTACAAATAAGTCATTCTTAGGATGGATATTGATTGTGTCTACATTGTCTCGCTCAATCCTCCATGTGCATTGGAAGTCTCGCTCTGTGAATACATTTAAGATTTACTTTGAGGCAAAGCTATTTTTAGTTTCGTCTAATCAGTGGTAGGTCTCACTAACAGATTTAGATTCGTACTTGTCGTCAAGAGGAAGTAATTCTTAAATATTGCTACCTCTGACATCACTGTGATTTAGTGTGCCAAGATTTTTAGTTTTTGGTTCGAAACCCGTTCAATAAGTCAATACTTTAAAATAGTTTGTACTTCGACTCATCCATAACACATTGGTCTAACTTTTGTGTGTGTGTAAGAATCTGTGTCAAACTGTGGACTTCACAGACTAATACTTGAGTTAATGACTGCTTTAAAAAGGAGGACATTCTTAATTACAGAGTATCTACAGGAAATGTGAAATGTTTAATTTTCTTGTAAGTTTTCTTCTTTGTTTCACTTACCTAGCCGCGTCATCTTCGACCCGGATACATTTAGTAATAGAGCAGAAGCTCTAGCATGACCGCAGGCAAGCTGAAACTTAAAGCTTATGCAATAATAACTGCCATCACATCGCCTACATCACACTTTGAGTGTCTCATGTTTTTATCGCATTTTGGGCATCACGTCCTTTTCATCATATCGTGGGCATCACATCTTGAGCATTACAACTTGGGCATCACATATTGAGCATCACATCTTGAGCATCACGTCTTGAGCATCACGTCTTGAGCATCACGTCTTGAGCATCACATCTTGAGCATCACATCTTGAGCATCACGTCTTGAGCATCACGTCTTGAGCATCACATCTTGAGCATCACGTCTTGAGCATCACATCCTGAGCATCACGTCTTGAGCATCACGTCTTGAGCATCACGTCTTGAGCATCACAACTTGAGCATCACGTCTTGAGCATCACATCTTGAGCATCACAACTTGGGCATCACATCTTGAGCATCACGTCTTGAGCATCACGTCTTGAGCACCACGTCTTGAGCATCACATCTTGAGCATCACGTCTTGAGCATCACGTCTTGAGCATCACGTCTTGAGCATCACAACTTGAGCATCACATCTTGAGCATCACAACTTGGGCATCACAACTTGAGCATCACATCTTGAGCATCACATCTTGAGCATCACATCTTGAGCATCACATCTTGAGCATCTCATCTTGAGCATCACATCTTGAGCATCTCATCTTGAGCATCACATCTTGAGCATCTCATCGTGGGCATCATGTCTTTTTCGTCACCTTTTTTTTGCGTCACATCTTTTTTATCTAATCTTTTAGAAGGATTACGGGCACGACATGGCCTAAATTGTGCCGATGTGCCAAAACTCAAAGCCCAAACCCTCATCTCATCTTTTTCATTACATCTTGAGCATCACATCTCACCATACCTATTATTAAAAAAAACAAACTATTTTATTCTGGAAAAAAAAAAGTTAAATGACTGTACTTTCAATGGTGTGAACTGAACGGTAAAGTCATATGCATGATCTAATGGACTGTGCTAAACAGGAGTTAACTCGTGTAGAAACCTATTTACTTTAAAGGTGGGGGGGGGGGGCTGCGGATGACATTGTAATAGCCGGTTGCCATGTTGCGTCTTGTCTTCAAGCTTACTTGCCCCCCCCCCCATGCCCTCCTCGCGCATGCACGGCTCGTGTTCCGCCTGGCTGCGTCTCCTCATCGTTATCTGCAAACTGTTTATCTTAAGAGATCGCTGCCTCCGCGTTCGACGTGGGTGAGTACTCTGATTGTGCCGAGTGAGTACCTTACGCAGTCGCGTGGATAAATTGAGCCACATTCATGCCTGCTTGGGCGGCACTTCGTAGCAGTGAGGATGTAACAACATTCAGAATGTATTCAGTTGTTTCCAGCGCTTGATTTGTGCAATCAACAAAGTAAAACTCTGTGTTCATCATCTAGTAAGGACACCTCACGTGTTCAGCATTTAGGTTTGAATCCAATACTATACATCAGAACAGTAATGTAAATGACATACACTAGTGACTGACTTACAAATAGCATACCGGTAAAGTCACTAATGGACATTGGTGCAGTGTAAATTATGACATACCGATGAAGTTACTAATCTTAAGTCTGACACAAGTTTCTTGTCATGATATGACCTATTATGGATAAAGAATCTCTGTTTCATCTGTTAGTTTCGCTCTTTACTTGTTTACTGTGCTAGCTCACATGTGAACGCCTGCATAAATCAGTCGTTAATTTCTTGACTGAATGACTGACGGCACGTATAGACCAGGCGTTCGCTTGTTGTATTCTTGTTTTTTTAGTGACCTTAAGAGACCCAAGGCACGTAACTCTGGATACAATTTTATCACGATTTATTTTATCTTATGATCCTATATCACATTATTTATCTGATACTTTTCTTAGTCACTCATACTGATTAACTGTCTGGGCAAACAACGGTATTATTGTGTATAGACTAACGCTAATATAATTCTAACAATATAGATAGAAAAGTATAAGGGTTAAGCTTATGTCATCATTTAGTTATCCCCCCTGAAATGTGAACATCTAAGTGTTCTTTTTTTTTTTTACTTTTTTTTTTCTTTTCAAATGTAAGTTTACATTGAAAATACATAGGCCAGCCTCTAGATCAAGTCAGTAAGGGTAAACTAAATGCTTAGACTCTAGTTGTTAATTGTGTAGTTGGCATCCTATGATTACATATTAAAACTATATTTAATCGTCAATATTAAGTGCATCAAACGAAATTTTAAATGCACACATTGCACTCCGTTGATGACTTAACCACTTCAAAGCCGAATTCTGATGCAGTAAACATGACCTGGGGTCAGTGGCACGAGTGTGTCTGTGTGCGGGCACGAGCTCCTCTGCCGATTGGGGGTCTAGGAAGGTGGCTGAGTAATTAGAGCAAGTTAATGACAACATAGAAATAGAAAATGGGGGGGGGGGGCGGGTCGCTTCTTCCGATAAGGCGCTTCAAGTTCTGTCTGGTCACGTGATGTAAACATTAAGTGTCAAGGCGCTTGCCCGATAATGATTTTCCAACATGGCCGCAATGAGGTCAGGAATAGGTTTTTTGCCAGGCTAAAAATAGCACGAGGGAGGTAAACAGCGTGTTTACTATGTCTCGTGTTTGGTGGCCGGGGTGCACTCGTAGGGGGGCGCTGTGGGGTGTCTAAGAGATGGGAGGGAGAAAAAAGTGACACTGCGGGAAGGGTGGGGTGGGTGCCCGGATTAAATCCTGGAGCAGCGAGAGGGGGGGGTGAGGGCGTGACTTTTTTTGTTTCACTAATTAAAGATGGCGGCGAATGGGACAGTAGATGGTTAGATAATGGAATCTATGGAAGAAGGCTGGAAAGTCTCTCGGATTACTTGAGTGTCTGGTTACTTATCAGATCAGTAGAGCTCCCTTGGGTATGTAGCAATGACGTTTGATAGTTCACATTGTCTCACGTTCATGCTTTTATTTGTGGTGCTTACTCTGCTAATGTAATATATATATTATAGAGATAGGTTTTACTAAAATGGGACTTCAGTTCTCAGAAGGTACAATAATACATTACTATTCCTGAAAATGCTATTACTGACTAACAAAAGTGAGCTGTTTAATTAACTTATAAAATCAATCTATGCAAGGGTGACAAACGAAAAAGTCACATCAATTCTACAATAATTTAGTTATTTCCCTTGCAAAAAAATAAAAAATATACTAAGACAGCCGTCTGTTATTAATCAATAGCTTGAAATGGCTGCCTTGGCCGTGTAGAAATCAATAAATAACTGAATTGAGTTTTGTCTAGGTTAATATAACATCATAGATAGTAAACAGCAACATTTGTTTTGAAATTAAATGTTAATTTTATGAGTTGGAATTTATTTTGAATTCTTAATGGGGGAGAATGCACTTAATTGTTGGTAAAAGGATTTAACATCATTTCTAGACCTAGAGTTGAGTCTAGACCAGAGGTTCTCAAACTGTGGTCCGCGGTCCACCAGGGGTTCTCGAGACCTCCTTAGGAGGTCCGCAGAAAGAAGAAAACTTGTATAAAATAACCTCTTCGCTTAGAGCCAGTTTATTCGATCAGATAATCTGAATAATAATAAACTCGCCCCTCACTACTGTTCAAAGTCTATTACGTGCATTTCTATGTCGACATAAATCAAAGTTTTGAAGGCATTCTTCACTTGGATATTCCCGACTGGGTATTGAACCACTTAACTTAGATCCCTACCACAGATGAATACATACTAATAGAGGAGTCTGTTATTGAAATATCCATAAACGAGGAACTTAAGACAAAGTCTAAAATATGGATTTTAAAAAACTGGTTTCAAAAACAGATTTCAATTTTATATCCAGCGTTATTGGTACAGAAGTAATTGACCTACTTTCCCGTCTTCATGTTTGGTACAACGTGAGATTTAGTGCGGTCATGAACCTCATCGCAAATAAAAGAAACCGACTAGAAATAAATTTGTGCTCGTGGAGATTTGCAGTTAATAATTACAATCATATGCTGGACTTGTATACACGTATATAATCTTATCGACCTTATCCAAGTCATTTTTTTTTTTATTTTATTTTAAACCAAAAATATAATTTCAAAAAGCACTCAATAAAATGTATGGCTTTTTTTAAAAATATATCTAGCCTATATACTATATAGGCTCACTATGCGTTTATGTAGTTTTTTCCTCTAGGAGTCCGTAGGCAAGTTGAGAGTATGTAAAGGGGTCCCCGATTGAAACAAATTTTCAGAATCTCTGGTCTTGACGATTGTTTAATTATGTCTACCTACAAAAGTATGAACAGAATTTAATTGCCCCGAGTCCTTGCTATTAGAAATCAGTGAAGTTAATTAGTAATATATTTTTAATGTAAAGTCTTAACGAAAAGACAATGCTTCACATTTTATTGCACATTTGTTAACGCGCATGACTGCCCCGCGCATCTATTTCCCGCCAATAAATCCTCCCTTCTGCCTGCGCGTCAACGTAATATTTTATTTATAGCGACATCTAGCGCGCGTGCGGGGTCAGGAATGGGGATATGACGTCAGCGGGCACAGTTGAACTCTAGCATCGACCGGCTGTGACCTCGCCTAGTCTTCCTGTGTATGTGTGCGTCTTCGATTTGTTTTAGGGGAGGTTTTTAGTGAATGACTTGTGCGTCAGTTCCTACAATCACGTATACCGCTTGCCTACGCTGTCTGATCTAAAAAAAAAAAAACATGTAAGCCATTTAGGACCCCTTCATTGACAATCTGAAAAAAAAATTGATTGTATCAAAAAGCTGCGTTCAGCCTAATTCAGTTCGTATGATTTGTTTAGCCGTACATATATAGACTAGATCCACCATAGCACTTAACCGACATCAGTGTAAGGAACACTTGGATATGTGTACTGACAGGGGTCTGCTGATTAAGAAACTAGTGTAGATGGTTGATAAGGTACCTATGTACAGGGCAGATATTGTAAAACTAATCTGTTTCTTTGTGTCCGACACAGCCTTTACTTCCAGGGTACTCAATGGGGTTGGGGGGGGGGGACTTAGGGAGGACCTTAAGATCCCGAAACCTCGATATCCGATCGTTGGGTTGTAGCTGCCACCGGCGGTCACAGCTAAACCGTTGTAGGCGAAGTAATATCTATATCTACATGCCGAACTCCCAATAAGTCTTAAAGCAAAACTCTAGTTAGACATAAAGAAAATGAGGGTAAGTAATTAAAAAATATCCACAGATTTAACTTCTATGTAAGTGCATGTTAAAACAAAAGTGAAATAATATCTTTAACCTTTTTTTTTAAATATAGATCACTCTAAAAAAATGCACTTTTTTTCTGTCATGCGCCTCTCACTTGTCTCCCCCTAACTTCAATATTCACTCCCTTATTTCTCGCTTCAATTAACGACCTTCTCGTGGTCACATCAGAATCTGTTTAGCCAATACAACCAAAAATATCTGCTTATTTTACTCACGGGTTACATCAGAAACTGTTAAGCCTATACAACCAAAACTATATGCTTATTTTACTCACGGGTTACATCAGAAACTGTTTAGCCTATACAACCAAAAATATCTGCTTATTTGACTAACGGGTTACATCAGAAACTGTTTAGCCTATGCAACCATACATATCTGCTTATTTGACTTACGGGTTACATCAGGAGCTCTCACGCATATCCCCAAAGTTCAAAATCCCACCATACCGGGATTCAAACTCGTTTACCTCTCGGTTCATAAGCCAGTCGCTTTACCCCTCGGCCACCAGAGTACAAGTATTGGTCAGAGTTAGGGTAGAGGACTTTCGTAATGACGTGAAGGCGGTGACTTTCCGTCAGTCAGCGCGAACAAGGGGAATTATAATTACTGAATCGTACAACATGACTTATCCTTAATGGCCTATAAATAGTATACAAGTACTGAACACGGACATGTTGCATTGCACATAATTCATTCTCAGTAGGTCAGTGATGACCTGCCATCGTGCTTGGACTACGTGCGGTCAATTCGATGTAGACTGTGTGTGTGTACATGTTATTGCTTGCGATACACATTGTTTATTGCAGGTGTGACTTGCAAGTAGATAAACATAGCGCCGCCATAGGACAGAAACTGACTTACTGCATATTGGCTATGATTAGATAGATAGATAGATAGATAGATAGATAGATAGATAGATAGATAGATAGATAGAGATAGATAGATAGATAGATAGATAGATAGATAGACAGATAGATAGATAGATAGATAGATAGATAGATAGATAGATAGATAGATAGATAGATAGATAGATAGATAGATAGACAGACAGACAGATAGATAGATAGACAGATAGATAGATAGACAGATAGATAGATAGATAGATAGATAGATAGACAGATAGATAGATAGACAGATAGATAGACAGACAGATAGATAGATAGATAGATAGACAGATAGATAGACAGATAGATAGACAGACAGATAGATAGATAGATAGACAGATAGATAGATAGATAGATAGATAGATAGATAGATAGATAGATAGATAGACAGACAGATAGATAGATAGATAGATAGATAGATAGACAGATAGATAGATAGATAGATAGACAGATAGATAGACAGATAGATAGATAGACAGATAGATAGACAGATAGATAGACAGATAGATAGATAGATAGATAGATAGACAGACAGACAGACAGATAGATAGATAGATAGACAGATAGATAGATAGATAGATAGATAGATAGATAGATAGACAGATAGATAGATAGATAGACAGATAGATAGACAGATAGATAGATAGATAGATAGACAGATAGATAGATAGATAGATAGATAGATAGATGAAAATAAGATAAGAGATTGATATTGATGGATCGATTGTCATCGGTCAGTGGGTGGATGGATTGATTGATGGGTGGAGCTGTTTATCTTCAACCTATCTGATCTTTAGCTTTGCTTCTATCATTCGTGCGAAAATAACTCTTTTACTGACACGAGACCATCAGATTCAGGAGACAAGGTCACTAAAAACTAAATGTGTATGCTCGATTCAATTTTCTGTCGTGTGTCTCCCTGACTTGAGGCGCTGTGTCACCAGACGTCCTTCCCGCACGCGCTAACGACTTCTTTGACATTGTCCAAACACCTACAGAATTAGCTGACATTGTAAACAGACGTAGTTTTAGGTCTTTTTTTTTCCCCTTTAAGGTTAAAGTGCCTCATTAGTTGAATTAAATTTGCTTCTAACGAAAGTTTCTGGAGTCCAGAACAAACATTTCAAACACAAAATGTGTGGCCATGTGGTCAGCAAACGTGTTCGTGGACAAGGATTTTTTATGCGAAGTAAAACAACGTGTTATGTTAAGTTGTGTGTGAGGATCTTGTTCTAGTGTGTGAAGAACGTTATGTGTGTGTGAGGATTATGTTCTGGTGTGTGAGGATCATGTTTTGGTATATGAGGATTAAGTTATGTGTGTGTGTAAGGATCATGTTCTGGTGTGTGAAGATCATGTTCTGGTGTGTGAAGATCATGTTCTGGTGTGTGAAGATCATGTTCTGGTGTGTGAGGATCATGTTCTGGTGTGTGAAGATCATGTTCTGGTGTGTGAAGATCATGTTCTGATGTGTGAGGATCATGTTCTGGTATGTGAGGATCATGTTCTGGTGTGTGAGGATCTGGTTCTGGTGTGTGAAGATCATGTTCTGGTGTGTGAGGATCATGTTCTGGTGTGTGAAGATCATGTTCTGTTGTGTGAAGATCATGTTCTGATGTGTGAAGATCATGTTCTGATGTGTGAGGATCATGTTCTGGTGTGTGAGGATCTTGTTCTGGTGTGTGATGATCATGTTCTGGTGTGTGAAGATCATGTTCTGGTGTGTGAGGATCTTGTTCTGATGTGTGAAGATCATGTTCTGGTGTGTGAAGATCATGTTCTGGTGTGTGAGGATCATGTTCTGGTGTGTGAGGATCTTGTTCTGATGTTTGAGGATCATGTTCTGATGTGTGAAGATCATGTTCTGATGTGTGAAGATCATGTTCTGGTGTGTGAGGATCATGTTCTGGTGCGTGAGGATCTTGTTCTGGTGTGTGAAGATCTTGTTCTGATGTTTGAGGATCATGTTCTGGTGTGTGAAGATCATGTTCTGGTGTGTGAAGATCATGTTCTGGTGTGTGGGGATCATGTTCTGGTGTGTGAGGATCATGTTCTGGTGTGTGAAGATCATGTTCTGATGTGTGAGGACCATGTTTTGGTGTGTGAAGATCATGTTCTGGTGTGTGAGGATCTTGTTCTGGTGTGTGAGGAGCATGTTCTGGTGTGGGGGCTTACAGAGCAGAACGTTTCTGCCTGTTTTGTTTTATTTATCTATTGTTTTATTTATCTAAAGCTGTTGAGAATGACTGAGAATGACTCAGTTTCTATATGGCGCCTCCAAACCAGACGTCTGTGATGTCCGTTGGGAAATGATCAATTCATGTTGTAGAGCACGCGAGGTAAAGAAACAAAAAGGAATTAATACATTTAAAAGGGAGATAATTGGCTTGTTTGTTTGTTTTTACTGGTCTTAAAATTCGTGCACCTGTTATGTCTTTCGATTGATGGTATTAAAATGCTAGTCCTCACACAAGTGAAATAATATGGTGTCTAATTTGTAACTTTACTTTCTGTTCTATTCGTTTCTTTACTTTCCACGGAGTAAAGTCAGGTATTTATTAGAATTAGGGGCGTCCTATGAATCCCGAAATTCACGAACCCTAGTCTTCACTGAGATTCGAACCCCCATCTTTTCTGAAACCAGGTTGTATTACCACTCAGCCACCAATTCGACTCGTCTTGTAATTAAAGGCTTGTTACCTGCTTGTGAATGTATTAGCGAGTGATCAGGTAATACATAAGTGTACGATTTTTTTTTTAAATCGACTCGGTCTTAACTAAAACCCAATTGACACCCTTAAGACTCTAGTTGTAGCGTATCAAGACACAATTATGTCTTCACGCACCACACACACATCGCACCGTCCTGACCCTTTTATGTCTTATTGATCATAACCTGCTTCTTTCAAGCGCAATCTTTGTAACTCCCTCCCTCCATACGAACATTCCCCTTTTTTACCCACACTGCATCTATTTGGGGGGGGGGGGGAGATATACAGTTTCTAGTCTATGGGGAAACAAATTGTCCAAGCTTGATTGAAGTGGGGGTGGGGGGGGGGTGCCTGCATTGATCTGGGAGCGAAAACATGGCGCCCTTTTGCACAATCACAAACCATTAACTCCGGGTATTTTGTGTAAGTAGTCTGTACGGCTGATGACTTGATGTAAATGTCAGCACTTCCCACCCCCTCCTTGTCATGCCTAATCGATATCTGCCTTCCGAGGACTTGAAAGAGAAACAGGCTAAATGCATTTTGTTTGTTGGGTGCACGTGCAGTGCCGATAAAGGCTGGACCTAAATAGTTGCCAAGAGCGTACACTTCACCATCTTTTTTGTTTTATTGCCAGCTCTCGCCACAGACAGATCAGAATCAGACTCCACGTTATAAGGGCGTTCTGTAAAACCCGCTAGGTTTCTTTTCTGTAATTATATGACGTCACTTCCTTAATCTGTTTGCGTCATCAGTTTATGGCTTCAAGATTAGTACAATACACCTCTATTCAGGCCGCTTATTCCGAATGGGCAAAACCTGGGTGGGTGGACACGGTTCTCGAAAACGGATCTTACTATTTTCCTAGAGACTTGACTGTTGGTGTATATCGTTGGAAAAGAATGACTAGCTCGTTGGCCCCACACTGGGGGGGGGGGGGGGGGGGGACTCTCGAGTTAGACCTTTATCATTTTATTTAACTATAGAAATAAATTAAAATTAAATTGGGCTATAGGACTAGAAATTTTTTATTTTGAACAGACTATATACATCTTCGGGTATATCTGCATATCTGCGTGTAAGTCTAGATCTAAAAGTCTCTCATTAGAATGTTATGAAGTTTAGTAGATTTGTACATTCTATGGGGGGGGGGGAGCGGGGGTGATTGGGCCGTTTAAAAAATGTTCCATATCTTTCAAATCTAACATTCATTAATTATTAAGAGCAACGTAATCGCTTTATAAATGGTATAAAAATGGTATTGACTTTTTTTTAAAGGACTTTTATGTATTTTTCTTTTCATAAGGTAATTTGAGAGTAATTGTACGAAAAATGTAAAATGAAACAAAAACTTTTTTTTTTTTTTACATATATTTAATCTTTGGCGCGAATCTTTCATGCCCTACTTGTCGTGCTTGTTCTATATTTCCTGGTCGTTTGGTCATTCTCTGTTTTGTTTATCATTAATTATGAATGAAATGTTCACAATCTAGTTTTTCAATTGTATTTTCTTCTTCTTCCTGATTGGCTGATAATTATAGTACGTTACCCATTCCGTTCCCTTGTTGTTCCCCAAGTAAATGATGAGGTGTGGAACTAGCCAAGTAGGCTGACAAGTTCATGCATGGCTAGAATATTGAAACAAAACACTTTTACTGCATTATATTACCTTAGGGGATTGAATATTTAAAAAAAAAATACGTATCTCTTTTAAGCCCATTGGACCGTTCCGTTAATGTGAAAGGTCAACATAATAACACGTCACTTCCTGATGAACTGCTGTCAATGACGCAAGAGTCAGACGTGCATAGCATTTTGCTTGTGCGCGCAAATTTTTTTTATTTTTTTTTGACACATTCCTACACACACGATAGATGTGTTGATAAAAATTACTTTACCATCAACTAGCACACACCTGTTAAAACAAGCAAGAAACAAAAACTATTCCAAGCCGGTAGTGTTGTATTATTGCGTTATATTTAGCAGAGTTAAAAAGTGAATTTCAAACTTTGATATTTTGTCCTGATCGCGAAATTTAGATAAGACATTTAGAGTACACGAGGCGCGGTGGCTGAGTGGTAAAGCGCTAGCCTTCCGAAACGGGGGTCAGGGGTTCGAATCCTGGTGAAGACTGGGTTTTTTACTTTCGGGATCTTCAGGGCGCCTCTGAGTCCACCCCCAGCTTTAATGGGTACCTGGCATTAGTTGGGATAAAGTAAAGGCGGTTGGTCGTCGTGTTGGCCACATGACACCCTCGTTAACTGTGGGACACAGAATCAGATGACCTTTACATCATCTGCCCTATAGACCACAAGGTCTGATAGGGGACATTTACTCTTACTTTATTTATAGTACACTCTCTCTCTCTCTCTCTCTTTGTAGTGTATAAACATTATTTTCTTTTCTTTGCATTTAGTGGGATTTTTTTACTAATGTAAAAGAACTAACTTCATAATTATACCATAATTCATTCATCCACTTTGACAGTAGAGCAGTGAATAATTATGGCATGCAAATTTTTTTGCATAATTAGAGCCGACTGTAGCTCTAGGTCAGATTTTTTGTGTTTGTCTATGGGTTATATGAGTGCGTATATAATTATGTGACTACGTGAATTGCGAAGGCGCCACACTCCATGTACAGAACCTCTACAAACTGACCCAACCTTGCACCATTTCGACGCCCATGCTATGGGCAAAAATTCGGTGTGATCGCTTTCCCTTTTCTTTCCCTCGTCTTTACTAGTTATTAAGCATGTCGCTTGAATGTAACTTAACATATGACTTATTACTGTGAAACTTCAGGGGAGCACAGGGCCGCAACCCTACCCCTCCACGAACTCGGTTCTGAGCAGCTTTCTTCATCTGCTCCCATGTCATTCCAGTATCCTCAGCTTCACTGATGACCGACCTCTTCCAGGTTAGGTTTGGCCTGCACACTTTCCTATATCCTTGCGGGTGATTCCAATCAAGTGCCTGCTTGAATGTAAACAGAATCTAAGAACTCTAAATGTAAACAAAGGGCAGGTTACTGTGATCAACTTACTTGCAAAACACCATGGTTGTTCGATCTAGTATGTTTATCCAGCTTGGTTCATTGTTGTGTGTTTTTTCTCAAAATGATAATTATTAGCAAAGTGTGTGTAGGTCCCTGGCCCAAAAATTGAAACCCACTGTAGTTTTTCAAGTACACTTCTTGACCTGTCGATTGGTTGTTTTTAGTTTGAGTGGCAATTTTTTTTTTTTATGATTGCCTCCAGGATCACCCCCAAACAAATAAAAAGTATTAACAAGATACGCTAATTAAATCTACGATTATGTCACATCGACTTCCTACTGCCTATTATTCCATACGCATCTTTTATTATTATTTTTAATTACCCCCACGCACTGCTTACTATGTCTAGATCTAGATATTTACAAGTCAGCAAGAACGACAACTACTGGTTTAACGACTGACCCCGATTAATTTCCCCTTCTGATCGTAACGTTTGCAATCGATCCAATTCTGGTTATCAGTAAATTGGTTGAAAAGAAAAAAAAAATGAAGTAACGGATTGTCTGTATTGACAACTTCACCTGCCGGGTTTTCTTTATTTTAGTCTCAATAATGGTTGTGAGCCGCTCGGTCCACTGTGTATGTGTAACGTTACGCCCGGGAGTGTGCCGTTTAGGCGGACTGTCGAGTAAGCGGCGTTCTGTTTTGGTTGCGGTGTGTACAAGGAAACGGAGGGATACTTTATCAAAGCTCCACTGGGAGACAACATAGTGCGAATAGTCTATAAACTATAACGACCGAACCACTTGGCGAGGGTGATTTCCCCTTGGATTCTGGGTCTGGGCTGCTGCAATTACATGTATTCGGTTGTTGTTTTATTTCTAATGCGTGTGTGTTAAATTCAGAGAGAATATGTAAAAATAGGCATCGCTTGGTTTCAAAACAAGCGCGGTCGTTAACACTGTTAGCATTTGGCGCTGTGCTCTTTTTTTTTTTATCGTTTCCCGCTGTTCGAGTGCAGTGTGTTGCATAACGCGATTCCTTGTTGGCTTACCTTCGCAGACGTAGGAGGAAGGGGGCGCAATCTAGGCTTTGAGGAGTTTCCTACCTTGGCTGAGTTGTCTCAGAGTTGCTGTGGAGTATACATCGCCTCACACGCCATCAGCCCGTGAGGTTCAGCAGTCTTGGTTGTTGACTTGTTAGGTCGATCGATTTCCCCTAAAGAGGGACGACCCCCCGCCTTTCACCGCCATCTCAGGATTTCATTTCGTTGTGGTGCCTGATCCATTTTGTTTTCGGTCATACTGTGTTCGTTCATGCGTTGCGCTGGAAGTGGCTTTCTTGAGCGTTGCAGAAAAAATTGCTGAAGTCCGTGCAACAGACTCGGTGTTTTGTGTTTTACTAAAAGCATTTATACCAAAGTTTGGACACACTAGATCTAGATCTATCTGAAGAGCCGTGTGCATAGGCTGAACATACACCAGTCCAAAATGATAACAAAGCTATTTTCATTATAGATCTATGTTAACTTAATATACCCATTAAAAATATTACCGGTAATTATTTTAGTTTGATTAAAATACATAACCGAAGTAAATATCAAATTCACAACTATTTCTAATTATTAGGTAATGTACAAAGTTTAAAAAAAAAATGATATATGTAGATCTTATTGTTCTTACTTTTAAATAATTTTTATTATTAATATTAAATTAAATTGTAATGTAAATGTAAGTACGCTTTGCCTATAATTATTTTCTTTACATCTAATGAGACATCAGCTTAATGTTGATTGATAAGTCGTAAAACGTGTGTGCTAATGCTGAATGTCGTTAAACGCGAAGTGTACACTACACTTCAACCACATAGGTTAACCCATTACGCTATGTTAGGCGATTGGTCAAAGTTTTGTTTCCGAATAAATCTATTTATAGCTTTTTAATCTGATATGTCTTCTTGCTTAGCCACTCGATCGCAGTGTTATCAGCACCTGTGTCCAGCGCTATTCTAAACTTCTCTCATTGATAACACGCAGTTTACAATGAGAGGTGCCTTACTACAGATGTGCGTCCCGTGTGTCAACCATCTGATTGACGCCCTCGACCACGGCTTAGGCAAAGGATAAACCACAACAGCTTCTAGATCCAAGTCTTAAAAGAACAGATCGTGACACCGCAATAATTATTCAACCTCAGGGTTTCTGTGGAGCGGACATTGTGTGCCCAAAAAAAAAATTGTTTAAAGGGTAGACAAGATAAATTTCTTCCAAGAAAATGGAGCGGGATGGTGTGTGTGACAGTGAGCGCCCGGGGGCGGACGGCAGGCATGGGCTGTAACGCCGGGCTGCTCACGTCCCCCTGCGCAGACACGGACTATGCATTACTCCTCCACGCTGGCCGCCCACCGCTGGGGGGTGGGGCTGTGGCCTCGGTGAGTGACCCCGTCAAGGCCTCCCCCATCCTCGCCTCCGTCATGTGTTCGTGCCTGAGGAGCCTCGTTCGCTCGTGCCTTGTTCCTGACGATGCCAGGCGCTCAGACTCAGAGGTGAGATGCAACGTGCTGGTGGTTTTAACAGTAGGCTTTCCTAAACTGATTTGATCAACTTGAAGGTTAAAGAAATATATTTTCTATTCAGAATAAAGCAACTTGTTTTAGTTCATAAAAAATACACATGTATATGATATCAGTGTTGCTTTATTATGTAAAGTACGGATATACAAAACTTGAAAATATTTGTGCCTATGAAAATTGTACTCTTATATGATACACTGTTATAATATCGTCTTCCCTCTATCGTGCCTGTGCATCATAACCAAGTTCCGCGTCGTCTAGACTGACCCTGAACACCTTCCAGCAACTGTAGCAACGGACTGGTCCTGTTTTAACGACTACATTATAAATGATACGACGCCCCCGTGTAACTGTATCACTTCCTGCTATCTCTTGCCTGGCGCTCTTCTTCCCCCCCCCCTCGCTCATTCGTGCCGTGAATGTTGTGCTCATTAAAACATTAAACAGAATTCTGCGCGTGTGTGTTTGAAATGGCTTTACGCTGTCATCATTCCCGCGTGCCAAAATGCAAATGACAAATATTCGTTTCGTCAGCGCTCCAAATATTTCTTCCTTTTACTTTCTGACCAACTGTTTGTGTTCACTTCTGCTGATGTTTGAATTGAAGCGAACGCCCTTGACCCTTCTCCCCGTCTCACACCCCCATTCTGTTACATTCAAAATGCACAGCTCTCGCACGCACATACACACAAAATGAGAATTTAAATGTTTACAAAAGACTTTGCACTCAATAGTAAGGCAATGTTCCCCTTTCAGAACTTGTGGTCTCTAGGGTAGATAATGTAAAGGTCATATGTTTCTGTGGCCTACGGTTAACGAGGGTGTCATGTGACCAGCACAACGACCAATCGCCTTCACTTTTCCCCAGCTAATGTCAGGTACCCATTAGAGCTGGGTGGACTCAGAGGCGCCGGAAGATCCCGAATTAAAAATCCCAGTCTTCACCACGATTCGAACCCCGGACACCGGTTCGTAAGCCAAGCGCCTTACCGCTCAGCCACCGCACCTCCTTTGTTCTAAATAATGCTGAAAAAGAAAATAATCTTACATAAAAATTATTTCCAATATTAATAGTTGTTTTTAGTCATTAATTTGTTTTAGCGAACCTTAGCTCATTTTTATTTTGTATTATGAGCTCAACTTTTTGAACTTTTTTAAAGCTGCTAATTAAAGTTATTTCAGGTGCTACTTTAGTCTGCTTGGGGTCCGAACCAAGGAGCCTTCTTTAAGATTTCGGAATAGGATGTCCACGAGACCACCCAAGTCTAATGGTTACCTGACATTATTTGGGTAAAGTAAATGCGGTTGGTGGGTGTGATGGTCACTTGATACTCTTGTTAACGTCGGACATAGAAATAAAATCATCTGACCTATAGATGTCAAAGTCTAAATAAGGTTCTGAATAGTAATTTCATATAAACGGCCTCTCATAAATCAAACTAGGATCTGTGGGACAAAATCTTTCGAATCTAGTTCAATATTAATGTACACATTTATAGTCATCACATGATAGTGCTGCTTGTCTCATTGGTTGACGAGTTACTTTAAGTCAGAAACACTTGAAGGTTTCAACATTATTTTCTCGAGGATCAGAGGCTTAGAACATGCACAGTGTGTCAATCACTTAAAGTCGATGTGGCAAAAACACAACGGAATCGATAAAAATATAGATCTAGTTAAAAATTAACAGGCGTAGTGTTTTTTTAATTTTCGAGTGAAAAAATTGATGCCTGATCGTGTGGTACGCCCTCCTGAATCAGATGTCCCTTATGGTTTAAGATTTCCGCATCCCTTTTATGAACCACGTGACAAGGGAAAGGATTTTATCTCGTTGCCAGGGTGAGGAATCGGCTCTTCACCAACACCTCTGTCTGGAGTACCCCGGCGACTGGATGATCATGTAATCACATCCGTCTTCACGTAGGACACGGTACCTTTAGCCTCCTCCCATGCGAGGCCGGAGGCCGATTCCACGGGGGGTGGACCACATATGCCTATAATGTGCCACCGCACCTGTGGGGGGGGGGGACCATCACCACCCGTATGGCCTCCGTTGGGGAACGGAGCGATTGAGGTTCCGGACTTGTTAGTAAGCCTTTCTCACACCCCCACCACGTGCAGGTACACTCGCTAGAGCATACAGTGGTAGCTCACTGGGAGCCGTATTCGCTCTCGTTCTTAGCCTATCCACTTCCCCGGGCGGACGTTTCCACGAAGGGGCCACGCTGATACGACGGGAGCTGGAATTCCTCCGAATACGCTCTCCAGACTGTCGTTCCGATAGTCCCAAGTTTGAACCCCAGCAACTGTTTCCTCCCCCCTACCGCCCTGGAGGAGGGTTGGGCTAGGTCAAGATAAACTTCTGAAGGACCATCCTTAACTTGCTTTTAAAAAATAAAGACGACACCTGTTAAATTCATAAGAATAGTTTTAAGATAAGGGTCATCCAGAACAATATATTGGAATAGATCTAGGATAAAGGTCTTTCAGAAAAATATATAATAATTATTTTAAGATAAGTGTCTTTCAGACGAATATATTAGCTTTAGAATAAGGTTTTTCATAAAAATGTATCAGAATAGTTTTACGGTTAGGGTCCTCCAGAAGAGTCTTAATATATTAATATATTTTTAGGATTAAGGTCTTTCAGAAGAATATTAATATATTTTTAGGATTAAGGTCTTTCAGAAGAATATTAATATATTTTTAGGATTAAGGTCTTTCAGAAGAATATTAATATAGTTTTAGGATTAAGGTCTTTCAGAAGAATATTAATATAGTTTTAGGATTAAGGTCTTTCAGAAGAATATTAATATAGTTTTAGGATTAAGGTCTTTCAGAAGAATATTAATATAGTTTTAGGATTAAGGTCTTTCAGAAGAATATTAATATAGTTTTAGGATTAAGGTCTTTCAGAAGAATATTAATATAGTTTAAGGGTGTTCAAGAAGAAACAATAAGTATAACTTTAGTATAAGGGTCTTGCTCACTCTGTTATGGCGTGACACTACTGCATGCAATTGCAGTCCAATATTTAGACCTACTCCCCCCTCCCTTTAAAAACAACAACAAAACTCCATGACCCAGTCGCTCACGTGACGTGCGAGTTCTGCTCAAGGGTGGGGTTCATCGTGGCTGGCATTACTCATCCCATCGCAATATGGCGGCGCGATTGACACTGTAAATATGCTTTCGTACCAACACTGGGTCATCGATCTATCGTCTTCTCATCTTGCCTTGCCAATCTAAGTAGGCCTATAAACATTGCCCCCCCCCCCGACCCTCGAATCCCATGTCTCCTGTGAGGTACACGTGTATAGTGTGTTAGTCACATTGCTACACATGTGTAATCCTTAACATAAAAACTACCCCTCTGTTTCACATTTTTCTCCTCTTTGGTGTACTGTCTCCGACTCGGCTCTAGATCTGACCTTCACGATTCTCCGAGGAGCGTTAAGTCAACATACATTTGCGAACACCAGCGCGCGCACACACACACACACACACACGGTTCATCAGCATCTGCACCAAACATGTATCCGATTGTTGTGTGTTACATAGTGGCTAAGGTGTGTCGAGAGGGGCGGTGCCTGAAGACGTGGAACATCAATAACGCAGGTCAAAGGTTGAGCGTCCATTATCTTCTGCTATCCTCCAATGCCTTTACTAAGATGAGTTATCTTTACTGGCCTCTTTGCTATTGTGCTGAGCTAGCAATAAGCAGATACCAGCCCTGTATCTAGCGACTGCAGTGGACCCCGCACTTTTATAGGCCACGCGCTAATTCTAGGTGTAAATTATAAAATTAAACCATTATAATCTATATATAATAACATTTCAGAAGCTCCTGTAAATCTGTAATTGCAAAATATACCCAAAAAAAAGTCCTGGAAATTTCCTGAAAATGATGAAATTTTCTTAATACTCATAAAATCTCACGAAAAAGAGACTTAAGTTGTCATTTTGGGGTGCCAATCCTATGTGCGATTAAAAAAATGGCATTGTAAGCTTTCATTTAATACAAATTTATCGCAAACACTAATGTATAATCTAATCTAATACAGAATCTTATTTTTTCACTTATCATTTTCCCTATATTCAGACTGAGCCCCGCGCAATCCGTTTCGCCTAGGGCCCGCAATTGTTAGGGCGGCCCTGGCACGAGGTAAGGCTCTTTCGATTAGATGCCACTAAATAAATGTATAGAATGTTGTGTGTCTTTGGGTTCCATGAACTGTTCACACAGTTTTCAACATGTGATCGATTTTTCTATGAATCATTCCTTTATTGTTCACCCACAATTTCACTATGTCGTGACTATGTCTCCTCTTAATCCTTAGAAACTGAGCTCAAGACTACAATTTACTTTCTACTGAATAAGATAAACAATGATCTTAACAAAAATGCATTTAAAAAATGTGTTCTCCTATGAAGTGGATTTAAAACAGTTAGTTGTTGTCCTGAGACCTTTAGGGCTATTTCCTGCAGATTCCAATGGTATTGACTTTTCAAATGACCGAAAGTTTGAGGACCTCGTTCGCGTTCACCTTACGACAGCGGTTCTCAACCTTTTAAGCTCGGCCACCCCTTTTTACAATCCCCCACTCTGCCGCGACCCCCCCTACACTACACAAATACAGAATTGTAGGGTAGACAATAACAATCCAAATTTTTAATGGTCTTAGGCGACCCCTGGAAAATGGTCAATCGACCCCCAAAGGCGTCGCGAACCACAGGTTGAGAACCCCTGAATTACGAGGAACACGTGTACTTTGTAGAGTGTCTATCTTTGGTCTTGTTTTCTTGAAAATGTACTCTCGCTCTAGATACGGTGTTAATTCAGCTTGGGTTCAGTCACATTCAACTTGAGGGGCCTAAAGTCGTATTCCCCAATCGGAGTTAACGGGTACCCTGCTACGCCATTGGAATTAGACTGATAAGAGGTTATAGAGAAAATGTGATCCATCTTCGACCAAAAAAATTAAATATGTTTAAATATTTCGAACTATTTTCTCTCGCGCACCCACGCGACTGAGTAATAGGACTAGCCTAATTGTTGAGAATTATTTTTTCTCGCGTATTCGTGTGACGGAGTTATATTTGTGTTGGCCACATAGACATAACTAAATATAGACTGGCCGAAGGAAGTAACTTCATGTAACTTGAAAACATGTATATCTATTGTATTCGGATTTCCGAATTATGAAAAATTGCATGATCTTCATTCTTAGAGATAAAACAAAACTACACTGCCTCCTTATTTACAACATATATATAGGTGTATGGCTGAAATAGATATGAATACTTAACTTTTATACTGCTCATAAATGCTGTATAATAAAGTACACAAAATTGCAAGTCACAAATTTTCGTTTCATAAAACTCTTTAATCGGCCAGTCTATATTTATTTCTGTCTACGGTTGGCCACCGCTCTTCAACTTGGTGTGTTTAGTTTTGTTTTTGTAAAAAGCTGTACATGTTATGAATGTTCCTTCAGAGACGAAGACAACCTACATCCTAGTCCAAACCTTCCAGAGAAATAGAATGGCGGCGGCTTAAAAGCTGTAATCCTCATCCTTAAAGGGGGAAGGGGGTTCATATTACAGTGGTAGAATCGCAGTGCGTGCTGTAACTCTGGCGTGCTTTTTATTCTTTTGGGTAAATCTGGGTTGGAAAGTAAATGTGAATCTCTGGTGGGGCAAAGCACAGCGTCGCATCCTGAGTGTCACCCAAAACGAGGCCCTAGTTCCCCATTGGTGTGAACTTGCACGTGTGACACATCACGTTGTCAAACATACCATGCGAGTGACATAAAAAGAAACAAAACATTGATTTAGTAAACCAGGCACCTGTTGGGGAGAAGGAGGGAGGGGGGGGCTATATATATTTTTCTCATGCTTTTTTTTTTTTTTTTGCGTAGTCATTTAATTGTAAATGAAATGGGTAACAGTTAAGTCTTCCATTTAAATTGACCTAAATGACCATGTGACGTAAACTCAGTGATTGCTAACGGCTTACGGCTAAGTTTTCCATTTAATTTGACCTAAATGACCTTGTGAAGTTACTCAGTTTTTGCCAACGTTGCTTTTTTTAAGAAATCCTAATATCAACTCACTCTTGTCTGTCTGTCTGGTACAATAGTTGAACACGTTATATCTCTCACACCCAAACTCGGATCAAGTTGAAACTTAACACAATTATTTGTTATATCTAACAAAACATGAATCAATTTAAAACAAATTAACCTAAATCATTGGCCAAAATCGATCAATGTCAATCATTTTGAATAGCACTGGATGCCTGGTCGTGCGGTTTGCGGGCTGGACTGTCGTTCAGATTTATCGATGGTCCAGGGTTCAAACCTTGCCCGCTCCCCCCCCCCCCGTCGTCCTGCGGGGGGTTTGGACTAGGAAGTAATTATCTTCAACTCTGAAATTCGAAACATGTAAAACATTTTACAAACATTTTACACTTAAATGTAAATATGTTGTCATTTTATTGACATGAAACTATAACGTTACGTAAATTGACTTGAATTGCGCATATACAAGTCTTTGTTGTGTGCTGGGGAAAGGGGTACTGATTTGGGGCGGTATTTGCTAACTCAAAATTACTTTCCCAGACAATTGCTTCTGTCAGAACGTATTGTACTTTTTCCATAAATAGATGTGTCCTGGTATCCTGCTATTCTCGACCATTCCCAGTAATTTCTTATCACTATTTATAGATCTAATTCCAAGGGTTGAGAGCATTTAGAAAGCGAGGTAAATTAGTTCAAATTCAGATGTTCGAAACCCTACTTTTCAAGTGTATCATCTTTATAGAAAGGATTTGTTCTTTGAGATTGGCAAATATCGGCCAGAAAAAAAATCCCCTTTCTTTATCTTCATTAATAAACTGTTGCATTTAGCGTATGTGATCTGTGTCAACTACGAATGATCCATTTTGTTCCTTTTTTTTCTCTCACAGGATCTCAGCGGTTTCGCCTTGATCCAGTCTGAGTTAGTAGAGGCCAACATGGCTGAAGGGAATGACTTTCAAGGTCGACAAAGATCGTCTTCCGGCTCTACGGCGCTGAAAGGTTTTCTGGTAGGCAAGTCTAAAAATAGAAACAAATCTTCAGAACGAGAAGAGCAGGCGAAAGAAAAAGACAAGGATAAAGACAAGAAGAAGGGATTCTTCGAAACGCTCCGGCCCCGCTCCAAATCAGACGTTTCCGGCCTGAAAAAGCCGATTGTGAAAAAACCCGGCATTCAGACTGAGCACTCTGTGGATGAGTCTATTTTGGCGCCAACATCTAACCACACCAAAGGTTACAGCGGCTCTCAGGAGCTGCTCACCCCTATGGGACAGATTTTGGAAGGGCAAATGTTAAATTTTCCAGAAGAGGAGAGGTTGCGGCACAAGTCTGGCCCCTCAGTAGTCAGGGACGTTGGCTTTATGAGTAAGTTCAGGGCCAGATCAAATTCCGACTCCAAGCCAATGAAAACACACAGAAATCAGCTACAAACACAGGTAGGACTTAAGTTTTCACTCTCACAAAGTACAGACTTCCTTAAAAAAAACAAAAAAAAACACGCGTTTCTTTGGGTTAATCTTAATCTATTAGTGTATGTTGAATAGAGACCTAATTTTTACTAAGACATTGATTTTATTGGCTTATTCATTTAGTCCACAAAATTTTCCAAGAGTATAGAAGCTAGATGTGATTTGCTGGCTCTATTATCTATACTATAAAGCAGAAAGTAAATCCCGCATAGAAATCAAAACCATTTGATCCGTCTTAATAAAGCTTGGTATAAATGTTCCTTGAATCATGTCGGAGACCGTAGTATATGTTTAATGTCCCAACTGGAAGGCCCCAAAAAAATAAATGTAAAAAAAAAAATATCTAAATACCGTACATCTCTATTAAAGGACGAAACTTTTTTTTTAACATCGGGTAAATCCGTTTTCACAGTATTTTATATTCGGCTGAACGGTTAAACCCATTTTCACACTCTACTTTCATTTTCTTGGCAAAATTTAAAAAAAAAATGATATGGAAACATTCGCCATGATCACCAGATCAACAATACCCAAAACTAAGGCACTTAATAGTTTGACTTAGTCATTCGTAGACGAACATAACATTTCTCATTTCCTATGAACTCGAAGATGGCTATGGAGTCCGATTATCACTTTAAACTACTAGCCACATCAAAGGTCTGGGTAGGTTGGATCTGCTGCAGTTATGTCAGCTTCTTTTCTCCGCCTACGTTCTTTCCTGGCGGCCGCTCACCTTGTCTCATATCTCGAGACAAAGACACCAACGGCTTCATGAGAAGCGTTGTTGTAAATGATCCTGAATCAGGCATTTCCTTTTCTTTGCCTTTCTTCTTCTTCTTCTTGAAACTGTCTGGTAGAGTTGAGCCGTCGGCTCTTGGAACTCCAGGCCAGCAAAAGTGAACAAGAGCTCCCTTTCACCGGCCTGAATGAGAACAGTGTACACTGTTCTGTCTGGCGGGGTGTCAGACTCGCGACCAGAGACGTCGTGCACAGGGACCCCTGCCATTTTTCCTTTTCTATATCAGGCTAACCGTGCAGGACACGTCATTTATGTAACGGCCCCTTGAGGAGCGGCGCCTGGCTTGTGACAAGGTTGTGGGAGCTTTTTTTTTTACATCTCCGCACAATGCAATGAGGATGCTCTCGCACCCCATTAAGCACCCCCACGGGAGTCTTGTTATGCTACCCTTTAGCCTAATCGTTTCCTCCTACGATCGTTTCCAACTGGGCGCCACTATGAGGCAGGGTAGCATGCCCGGGTTCTTTGCCTTTAAATTAGAGATGTCCCCGGGGGTGGAGGATAAAAACTGGCTTGAATAAGATTTTTTAGCTGAATTTTACACTCAATTTAACAGCGTTGTTAACAAACTAAACAATGAAAGGTGGCTTTTGTATATCCTCATCAGGCTAGAAATGATTTCTTTGAGATTGAATAGCGGAGTCGATGGCTTACACAAGTGGCACATGGACTTCCTTATCCTCCCCCAAAAAAGTTATTATAACAGAGAACTTTGACCATGGCGGATGAAGGAGATGTGCTATAACAAATATGATATATACGTTTATACATTAGAACGATTGGACCATTTTAGAATATTTAGTAAAGTTCCTTTGGTTTTTTGAATAGTGTAGATTTCTCCTCTGTATCTCATTCTAGTCGATAAGGGATTGCTACTCTAAATGTTAATCACAGAATAAAAATCCCCAATATTTCTATATTCCTGATTCCAAAAGTTGCAATGTTTTTGGTCCTTTCGCCTTTAAGTGACTCCCGACGCCTGACTCCCGACGCCTGACCAACTGATTATAGATAAGTTCACTGTACACAAAAGAACATTTTGGGTCTGGTGAAAATGTATGTGGGGGCTAGAAAAGTTAATTTAAAAAAAAAAGTTATGTCTTTGATGACGTTATCAACCGTTCGCTAACCTAATCCTCGGGCATCCATGCGTGTTGTTGAGTTGGCATCAGTTTGAAGACTCACACACAACCTGTTAGTCTGGTTCTGGCTGTGTGACAAGCCTCACCTCCACAAGACAATATTTCCCCGTGAGCTGAGGCCTAGATGGGAAACTTTCTTCTGGCATTGTTTTGTGGCCAACTTTAAAAAAAAAAACAACCAGTGCACAGTGCAGCCACCTCTTGGTATTTTAAACAAGATCTCTGTTTCTTCATATACCTGATTTTACATTTATGTCAATGCGAATTCCTACGCATATTGATATGATAATTGTTTGCAGAGTTTCTCAAACTTTTGCTTGTGACCTTACCTCCCTAACTCCTATAGAGACGCTGAAATTACGTCATAACCCCCCCCCTCTCCAAAAAAAAAACAAAAAAAAACTAATAGTCAATCGATATCTTCAATTTCCAACTGCAGAAATGCAGTCGAAAAAGAAGGAGGCTGCACTCAATGGTCAATACTAAAATGTGAGGGACTTTCGAGGTACAAATAAACTCATTAAGGCTTTTCCCTTTCGGGGGCCGCTAAAAAATGACTAAATTAACAAGTTTAAAATGAACATTTAGCTGTCGAAAAAGGGAGTGAACTAATTTATTTTTTCGTTTCGAGTCGCTACTGGTAAAAGTTTACGAAACACTGCACTGGTAGGGTCTATTGGGATGAACTTCTGAACGCACTCCTTGAACAATGGTTCAGAAATTCAAATCAAATGCTGATACTGGTGGCTAATACTTCCAATCTTTTCTAAATAGTGAAACTAATCTTTGTTTACGAAATATGAAGTGCATAAAGGTTAGCTAAAAAAATACAACAAAAAAAAAAACAATTATAGTGTACAGACAATAATTTGAGAAACACTTATTTGAACCACTGGATTCAGACTTTTAAAAGCCTGGTGTATCGGCTCATTAATGAGCTGCGAGTCTTGCATGTAAAAAAAGGTGATCCACCCACCTGTAGCGGCATACCTGGTTAAAGGTCAACGTAAGGAAGGCTCTTATTGAAAGGTTTCCCTCAACCTGTATTTTTTATTTACATGGCAGATTATAGCAACCTCTGCATCAAAGTATGTGAAAGTTCGCGAATATATGGGAAAAGTTTTGATTTTCTAACAAACGTATGTGAACAACGCAGCGTGACCCAATCGGAAGACATACCTGCTTTGAACAGTACGGGGGAAAAGGTGGAGGGGTGGAGAAAGATATATGGCTCAAATATTTAATTGGAATTCACCATCGTTTGTCCTTAGACTAGATCTGACAACTAGGAAGAGAGAGAGATAGTGTCTGAGAGGCATAAACCGCTTGGCCACCTATCAAGGGGACTTGAGTTCAAATCCCGACTAAAGGCAGCACGGAAACCTTCTCCCAGATAGTCCCCCCCCTCCTCCTCCCCCCCCCCCACACACACACACATATGTCCATAATGGAGATTGGATCATGGAATACTTGACCTGCTGAAAGATGCTCTAAAAAGTTTATTTAAAAAGAAATATCACGCAATATTGGGCAGATAACTTCTGTGCAGCGGTCTGACAGATTTTGGCATCAGATGATGATCGCTCACAGATATTGAAATTATTTTATATTTATGTTTTCATAAAATAGTTAACGTTCCAATATTACTTTACAGACCTTGTTATATCAAACGTAATTTATCTTGGGGAAAAGGCAAGGGGGGAGGGGGCTGCAATTGAAGCTTATTCTGGATGTTTAACATCTTTGTATAATTCATAACTTGTTCCTGGCTGTTGAAGTGAGACGGTAATGGCATGTTTGAAACTCTCTTTCCTCGGAGATACATTCAGTTCGATATAACAAGGTTGTGTTGACCCATTGTATGACGTTGTAAGTGCAGGAGGCACTAGTTTATCTCTCAGCTTTCTGTCCTTCGCCAGAAAAGTTTGAGTCCACCCAGCAGTCCCCGGACAGCGGACAGACTCGGACGTAAGTACTCCCATTTTGTTTACATAGTTTCTATCAACTCTGTCTGTCTGTCTGTCTGGTTAAAGCTTGTGCACGTTCTTTAACGATTCGCTGTTTATCTTTTATTTGTCCATTTCATTTGGGGCCAATTTACTTCGCATAGGGCCTCCAATTATCTAAGGCCGGCCCTGATTAGAACAGCACTGTAACGAGTCAAGAGACTTACGTGGAATTTATGCAAGAGTGATATAATCTTAGATTGAAATCGAGGCTAGCTATTGGCTATGTACTACTACTAAACTAACGTTTTGGTCTACAAGTACGTAAAATTCAAATGAATTGGAATGTTGTGATAAGCAGGGGTTCAATGCGTCCGCGACTAATTAGGACCTACAAGAGCCATGGTTAGATACTAAGTACTATTAAGAACAGGGCCTGTCTTAGCCCACTGCAACCTATGCGGTCGCAGTGGGCCCCGCTCTTTCATAGGCCCCGCGCTAAAGGTAAGTGTAAATTATTAAATTAAATCATTATAACTTATATATAATAACAGGGTTTCCACGGCTTCCGGATTTTTAGGAAATCTCTTGAAAAGGCAAAATATACGAAAAACTCCTTGAAATCTGAAATTATTAAAATCTCCTGAAAATGGACGATATTGTCATTTTTGTGGTGCCAATAAATAAAAACAGCATTGCGGGCTTTCATTTATTAAAAATTTATTGCAAAGACGAAAGTATTTTTTAACTAAAATAATCTTAATTTTGACATTCTGCTTATCCCTACCCAGACTAGGCCCCGCGCAATCCGTTTTGCATAGGGCCCCGCAATTGCTAGGACCGGCCCTGATTAAGAACACCTATAAGCATCTCTTATATGCATCGACTAACATGACATTTGTCACTTGTAATAGTTCTCAACTAAACTGAGATGTTAAAGGTGGTATGGTCGTTCGGAATGCGCGCTGGACTGTCGTTTGGACTTCTAAATAGCCTCTTGTTCATACCCTGACCGCTGCCATCCTCATTGTCCTGCAGGAGGTTTTGACTAGGAAGAAGATTATCTTAAACTTCGAAGGAACACCCAAAACATGAAAAAAAAAACATGTTAATTGTAATAATGCATAGAGAATAGCTGATTTTTTAAAAATCACACCCAACCTGCTAGTATGTTTTGGGTTGGGATACCACATGTACATTGATGCGCCCCAGAATGTATTTTGTTTTGTATTAAGGCCAAGGTCACCAGAAAAAAAAATCTCCCTAACAAAACATCGTAATCTAATAAAAGAAAACAGGAATACTATAAGTCTATTTTAGTTATATGTACCACTATATTGTAATATTTGCCACTATCTAGATCCAGTATCTTCCCATAAAACTAATTATAAAATCGCCCCATTTAGCTTAAGTTCCAATCTAAACCTATCTGACAGGTTTTCAGAAAATGTCACTTGCTTGTTAAATTATGACCTTGGTGACTGGCTTTTTGTCACGTTTACAAGTGCGGAGCTTTTTTTAGTCAATCATACCCTCATTTAAATATTTAAAGAAAAAAATCTGATCTAGATCTAAGCCAAACGAGTTTTTTTTACCACATAAAATAAAATGAGGACTTGAATAGATGTTATTCGGTATTACTTCATAAGTTCATTTTTTCTTAGGCATTTACCTGGAATAAGAGCTAGATCTAGGCTAAATAAAACTGCACAACTATCAGAAATGTGTTCCCTTCGTGCGTCGCGCTCACTATCAGTTGACCTCACGTGAGGCTGAGGGTTGACCTCAACCGGAAGTAAACTCGGTGGTCTTTTTGTGTACATATTTCTTATTCTTTTTGACCTTGTTTGGCTTTGATAAGAGCATGAAAGGAAATCAGTGATTTCTAGATCTAGATCTGTAAAAAGCTTTTCCTGTGCACTGTTATCGGATATCTACAGCAAGGTCTAAAGCTAGATTTACGGATAGAAAGAAATGGCTAAATTGAAGTTATCGCCGAAGAAACCTAACAGGACTAAACACAGTGAGTCGATCGATACAAAATATGGGGTGGTGGTCATTTGCTCGAGTCGCTGCGCTATCGATAATGGGTTGTTGTGTTTTTTTTTGTTTTTTTTAATCTGTCTCGTTTTTAAATGTATTACTGTATATCTGTAGATCTATATTCAAATATTGGTAACTGTAGATTCTACACCAACTTTCACTAAGTTAGTCTTTTACTTTAGAAGTTTAGAGACATTCTACTATTTCTAGAGGTACGATGTACTCATCTAGTATTCTAGATCTACTGATCTAGTGACTATTCTGTCTAGACTCTAGATCTTCTAATCTTGAACAACTAAACTGCCCTGGAGTCAGGCTGGTGTCTAGAGACTAGTACTAGTAGATCTAGACTAGATCTGGGTTAATCTAGATTGTAGAGAGGTATAAAATGAATCTGATTTATCATGGCATTTCATGCTATATAATAATAATATTATGCCATATTGGCTATATCATATTATACTAGATAAGATATTGAAATCTAATCTAGACTCTTAGAGCTTGATTTGATAACTTGATATACTCTAGACTGTTCCAGATCTAGACTCAATGTGTCAATATTCTTGACTACCGAATTCAGTAATTGTCCTAATCTAGACATTGAATTGATTATGATTGATCTAATCTAATGATTAATATAGTCACTAGTCATAATCTAGAATCTTTATAGTTATGGAGTGTCGATATCTAGATCTATTTGAATACTGTTTCTAGATCTAGATTATAGATCTATGTCTATTATTATTTAATTTCATCCAATTGTTGATGTAGATCTAGATCTGGTTTCTAGATTCTATATCTAGGGCTAGATTCTAGTCTGTTAACTCTGTTATATAAATCTCAACTTCTCTAGAATCTAGACAATTAATAAGCTAGAGATGTCTAGATATAGATTACACACTAGACTAGATACAAATAAAGTAGTCACCATTTGCTACACTTAGAATTATGATAAATATAACTAACTAAAATAGAATGATATAAACATACTAAAGTATGACCTAAGCTATAGAAACTGTTATATTAGATTCACAATATCAATATATAAGTAAAATATAAGTAAAGAAAATATAGTGCTCAAGAAAATTGCATACTGGGATGGACACAAAAAGAATGAGATTTTACTTGCTTAAATGTTTTTGAATAATAAAATATCCTGATTCCTGATCTATGTTATTGTTTTGTTGATGACCACCACATTTGCCCATGGTAAAAAAAAGAAACAAACAAAAAACACAAACATAGCTATACCTCAGAAGAAGAGTTTATATGGGTTTGTGATTTTTTTTCAAAAAATAAAAATGTTCTAAGTGCTCAACATCTTAATTTGTTAATACCAAAAAGGTTTAACAATACTAGATTTTAAATAATATAATACAACAGCACATAGTCAGTGAGAAGTTTTGTAAATATTCAAATAGTTTAACATAGGTCCAAGTATTATTTTAAAAAAAAACTTAGTATATATAGTATATATTAAACTGCATGCTTAAGTTTTATCTTTAAATTCTGATGGAGTCAGCATGTTTAAAAGTACTATGGATTGTTTTTGTTTTAAGATAACACATACGACTTTCTAATGTTGCGTTGAAATGGAACTTGAATCTTCACTATCAAATTTTACCTGTAATTACACCTGTTGAAAGATATGAAACATTTGGTAGTGGTATGTGTATGGTATATATAATGGATGGCTCCATAGATGTGCAGTATGTGTACTGGACTATCATCCAGTCCTCTCGATTATCCCGAGCTCATATCCTTCCTGCTGTCATTACCTATCATCCTGTGGGAAGGTTTGGGCTGAAATGTAGATTACCTTCAACTCTGAAGGAACATTGGAAATTTGTATAACAATGTGTTTATATAACAGACAAAGTAGAAAAGTTGAAAAAAAAAAACCTATATTAAAACTTATGTCAGCATTATTATTATTAGAAAGCCATCCATAGGAGAGCAGATGTTGTGGCCGAGTGGTAAAGTGCTTTGCTTCCAAATCAAGGGTCTCAGGTCCGAATCTCAGGGGAAAACTGGGATTTAGAATTTCTGGGCGTTTAGGATGCCCCTGAGTCCACCCACTCAAATGGATACCTGACATTAGTTGGTGAAAATAAAGGGGGGATGGTCATTGTGCTGACCACATGACACCCACATGAACTTTCAGTCATAGATATGAATTGCAAGGTCCGAAAGGCATCTGTACTTTTTTTTTATCCATATTAGACTTGGGGAATGTCTTATTCTTCTTTGACTGTCATAATTTTAAAATACAATAGAGTCTGGGTATTTTGTTCAGATAATATTCAAGTTGAACTGCAAATGCACTGTTTTGAATTTGTGTACATTTGAATTATGAACACACCTTATGAAATTTTCTGAGCATTTTTGTCTTTGGGGACATACAAATAGAGAGTTTGAATCCTAATAATATTTTGATCTGGGGCAACCTTCTTAGAGGCCCATCTAGCTGAGTCTTTTACAGGCTTGTCTAGGTTGTCTAGGAAAAAAGCTTTAATTAAAAAAAAAAATATAGCATATCTTTTAATTATGGCTCCTTTAAATTGTGCCAATTGCTCTATTTTCAGTGGAAGCTTGGCATAAAAGTAAATTATTCTCAAATTTCAGGATATGTATCCCTTACCTGTAATATATATGAGAAAGTGAATGTGACAGAAATTGACCTTTACCATGGCAACTTGCCAATTGACTTGTGCTGAAAAAATCCATATAAAGAGGTTTTTTTTGGTTTTTTTTTTTACTTTTTCCTTAACAGCTAGAACTGTCATCAACATGAAAGAGGTTTTCTAAATGAAACTGACATTTCAAATCTTTGATGTTGCATTGTCTGATGTTCTTTTAACTGTACATTACAGAGATTATAAAATTTATTTGTACAGATTTTCAGTTCAAGGAAAAATGTTAACATATTTTTCTTAAGAAATAATATTGTTTAGTATGGGATGAAAAATGTCTACACTGACACATTTTCACATTTTTAAAAGATAATTGTTGCTAAATAGATAAAAGGGATTTTTATATTTTGTTTAGGCCTTTTTTAAGTTAACACAAAATATTTTTTTGATTTTTTTTTTCTTTAAAATGACATTTAAATTTCAAAAAAATCTCACACACTTGAGCCTGTGTAGATGTATGTATCAGTCCAAATAAAGTGCCCCTTTAAGCCCATGCAACCTATAGGGCAGATGAGGTTGGGGTTTCTTTGTCCAGCAGTTAACGAGGAGGGTCTCACGGCCAGCATGATGACCAATTACCTTTACTTTCCCCAAGTCAGGTAGCCACTAAAATTGGGTAGACTCAGGGCACCCTAAAAAACAGAAATTCAAAATCTCAGCCTTAACAGAAATTCGAACCCAGGACCTCACATATGGAAGCCAAGTGTAATTAGTTTCCTGACATTCACTCTTTCTCCTTGTAACAGTGGACATGGTTTTTTCTTCTCAAACCAATTTGTTACACCTGCCTGTTAACTTTAAGTCTAGGTTACCAAAAGGTCTGCAAGTTAGGAGCAGCAGTAATAGTAATGAGAGGAAACAGTGGCAATATATATCTACAAGTATAATCATTAGTAACATTCACTTCTGCCACCACTTCTTGTCACCATGATTGTGTTCAAACCCTTTCTGTTGGTCCCCAATATAACATGTTGTTTTTTTACAGCCTCATTACAGTTGTCTGTCTCTTGTTAAGCGAAACATCTGTTAGTATTTAGTCATTTCAACTGGTAGGTAACTTTTTGTCTTGGGTTAGGGACACGTTTATTTGGACCTCTGATTAGTTTCACATGAAACACTTTTCCCTGAGAATAAGAAAGTACTGAATAACAACTTTCGGTCCAGTGAGTATCAATAAATATTCACAATTCTGACATGTAGCAGAAATATTATGGAGAGTACTAATGTAGTGGCAGCTGAATTCGATCACGAGACCTCTTGTAAACAAAAATTGTTGTACACTACGCTAGCTTCATTGACGGTTACTACTATTAGACTTGTACAATTACTTCACAATAGAAGTGTCTAGTAAGGGAAGAGAATTCATTTCTTATTAATGCATGCTGTGCCCACCCAATAACTCCAGTAATCTCCCTTAGGTGTTGTGTATGTGACGGCTGTGTCTCGGCCACATTGCGCACCTCGTCGTTGCCTCGCCTAGCCTTGCACTGGCAAAGGTTTTGAAATGTTTCACTAGGTTACAGACAGTGATTTTATTATTTCTTTTTTTGTGTTGTTTTCTTATTGTTGATCTAATGCGCATGTATTGCGGTTTATAGTGGACTCGTGTGGCTGTGTCCATTACAACCAGTGGTGCATTCAAGAACAGGCTTTTTTTTTCTCCCTGATCAAGAATCTAGATGCGTTCTGTTTGTTTTTTGCTCTGATGTTTACAAATAGTTTCTGTTGAGGTCTAGCTTCCAGGCAGGCCGAGCCGTTATAGTATCTGGGTCAGATGTTTTGGCCTTCAGTGGATCCCCATGTAATATCGACTATTGCTGGTTTCACTTTGTTTGTTTAGGTGTTCTGTGTGGTGGTGGTGTTTTATTGACTGGATCTAGTATCCACGAATTAGTCGATAGGGATTTTTTTTTTTTTTTTACCAGACTCAGCAATTAAATAGGGCGTGTTACATCTACTGTCTGCCAGTGAAGGTATTTAAATGTAGTGTTCTTAATCTACAGGACTAGCACTGGACCTGCACTTGAGATTCCTGCCTCTGATTTTGTAATCATGCCTAGTCTGTTCTGGCCTTAGATATAGAGATATAGATATTTCTCTCTTGTATCGCTGCACCGTTTAGTGACGTCATTATCGTCTGCGTACAAAGTGTTTTCTTCTCGCGGTCTACAAATGAGTAAAAAACGAAAGTTAAGTCTACGCCTGAAGATACCACTCGGTGAGTACTCATTAGTTATGCAGGTGTGAATTTGAGTAGGCATTGTATGTATTTAAGTCACGACCTGGTCTGCGTTACATCTTTGGTTGTTAACTTGGCATATTTCTAGCCATATGGTTAACAAAAAGGACCCTATATGAAGACAATGAAGTGTATGTTTTTCTTAGTCTATTGACATTGATAACTATGGTCCCGTACACGCGTAGAATACACTGATTTAGAGAGTTAGATCTTTATATGTATTTTTCTCTTGCAAATATCCGCCCTGCAACTGGGGCCGCGTAGCCACGGAAAATACTGTATTACTCGTTTATCTTCGGACTTTGACAAGCCTTATTATTATTATTATTATTATTATATCCCCACTCCCCCACCTTCTCCACTTCTAAAAAATGTTTGTAAAGAATGCAGTGAACAGGGGCGTGTCCAGAATGTAGATACGAGTTGCCAACTAAGAGTTGTACATTTTAATCTGAGTTTTGTCTGTGATCTACGCTGTGTGCCTGATTGGCTGTTTAATTCGACCTCATAAAAGACGTGCATACACTCCATTAGCTCCTAGTCTCTGGTCTATTTAACTTGTTTTTTTCAAATCTTCTCATTGTTGATCTGGTTGGACTGTTGACACTTGATGGCAGACCTTTTTGTTGTTGTTTTTTTGTTCTCACTTACTTCCCCTGTTTCTGTCACCTCCCCCCCCCCTTTTTTTTTATAAATATTTCTGTGCAGTATTTTCTTTGGCTTAACCCGCCATTGTTTAGTGGTTTGGCTTACAAGCTTGAGCATAACGTGTGGAGGGGGGGAATATGCTAATGTATTGAGGTACACTTGACATGCCGACAAGAGAGTTTGAGTACAAGGTCATAGCGACAGAAGTCCTGTGATGAAAATAAATAGGGGCGGGTGTGTGTGGGATGCAAACTGGTCTGATAAATCTCTTTAGTCCCATGGCTGTCTTGCTTCATTGTCTAGGTATCGGGCTAGGCCTCAAACCATTTTTCTTGTCTCTGACTAATAGGCTTGATTGCCATTCGTGGAGATCGTTTAATCATTTCAGTAAACGTTTGTCCCAATAGAGCTGTTTACTTTTTGACATCTTAATAATTGACACAAAGACTTCGGAAGAGGAGATGGGAGGGTAAGAGGTAAAAGTACCCGCTCAAACTGCTGTGTTCATGTCCAGAATGTGGACAGCTCACTCCAATCCCATGTCCAGAATGTGGACTTAAAAAAGTGACAGCTCACTCCAATCCGATGCTGTAAAATCTTAGTTTTATCCCTTGTCCTGCTAGTACTTGTTAAGGTTCATTTATTCAATAAATATGGATAGGGCATGGTTTACATCCACACACCATACAGCTCCAGGGCGCCTTAACCAGTAAATCGACCTAGTATTGTAGTGGCTGTCTGGCTCCAATCTCGCGACCGGAAACTCGTTAGTATTCTTATCTGGTGGGGACCTGGTCATAGTGTTACGTATTGCACGCGCAGTCGGGCCTCTCTGATGGACTTCTTTTTAATTAATATGATACTAAAGTAACACCAGCACTGTTAGCATGGCGCTTACATTAAGTCAAATACTCTTTCGCTTGTCATAATTAGGCATTATTGGCACTAGGCATTGCTTAGGACATCAAACATTGTTAATGACACCAGGCATCGTTCTTGGCGTCAGACAACGCTCGTGACACCAGGCATTGTTCACGACATCAGACATCGCTCATGACACCAAGTATCGCAAGAATAATTTTGTTTCCAAGTTGTTGATCTCCTTCTGTTGCGCACCGAAGCCCTACTTTCGTTTTGTTTTGTTTGGACTTCACTTTTGACCTTCAACTCAGAAAGCTTAGGTTGTAACTTGTACCTAAAACACTGCTCTCCTAACAGCTGTGTGCTCTATCTTTTTACCTACAGCAAGTGTTCTGTGTGCTAGGACACGCGACAGTGTTACAGTTAAAGCGATAGAAGAATCTGGACCCTATGAAAGATGAAATAGATGTGAAGTGTCAGGTTTCTTTCACTGGTCCTCGTACATCTTTTTCTAGTCGGTGTTTGTTTGTTCACTACCTTCTCACACCCCCTCCTCCTCCTGGTATTTTCCTCTTCCTTTACCTGCTTTCCAGTCCCCCCCTCCCTCCAGCATGTTCACCTGCTCCTCAAAAGTTCAAGGCCATATCCCTTCCACTCGCGTTCTCCCTTTCCCATCTCTAAGGCGCGCTGGGTTGCCCCACCCCCACACTATTTGAGAATGAGCAGCGCCCCTCTGTGATTTTGCATGCATTTTCATTCAGAGGCGTAAGTCTTGTGGATAGAGAATTAAAACATTTAGCAGATTCTTTACACGACCAAGATGCCAGAACTAATTTGAATTTGTGATCATTTTTAGATATGGGTTGTTATAGTTTAAATTTAGGGTCTCTCTGTCAATTGGGAAACATATGCATGCAACATGGAAGGCGAATAAATCCTTCTATTTGGAGCTTAAACGGAATAGCCACTTTGATTAACTAGGAGCATTTTTTTAAACTCGCAATCCAGTTATTTGTCCTCTTCTCTAACAGAGAACTGGCGTTAGAAAGCAGTAAGCCGCTGTTGGGGTTTATGACCTTAGAACAGGTTGGTTATATGGGTTTAACTGCAAACACAATTCTCCCGTGTAATTTTCTATCAGATTAGCTCCCTTTATGTACACCTAAAATCTATTTTTAAATCCCAACGAACGTGAGCTGTAAATGTAAGGTTTGCCTGGAAACAAATAAAGGTGGGGGCGCTCTCGCGGTGGTGGTAGAATGTAGGTCTTTTTTTTTATTTAAGTTATTGTTCTGGTGTCTGCTTGCGTTCCCTCTTTTCTTTTGCCCTCCGTCGCCTGCGACATCAACTTGCTAACCCGATTCTCCACTTCCCCAATGTAGAAGATCGATTTTATGTTTGGCCTTGAACTTTGTCACACCAATCGCTTGTCTGCAAATATTCCAAGAGGAGGGCATTCTGGGGACAGCCAATTGCGTCGTCCGATTTAATCCAATTCTACATCTACTTACTTTTGTACAAACTGGCAATCGCTAACAATAGCTTCTTAAAGTGCACGATTATTTAGATAACGAATTAGCAGTTTTAAAATGCCAAGGTGCGCGTGAAAGAAACAATAGAATGAGTCTTAAGTAATCGGAGGTTCCTGCTACTCCATGTTTTCTTTTAAGCATTCTCTAAATGCACAAGTCTGAATTTTTTTTTTTTAAATCTAGGTCTACATTCAGCTTGATCGTAGACAGAGAGGACCCCCGCCTAGACAAAATGCAGACGACGCCCATGACAAATCTGATGTCTTGAGAAAAGCTTTTGATTTCTATAACTATAGCAGTGTTGAATATTCTTTAACTTCGTGTAATGTGACCCCGTTTTCTCCTGTAGGCGCTCTATAGGCGGAGATTTTTGTGCTGTTGTTGATCTGGTAACTTAATGCCATGGATATTTGAAAATATATTCGTTAGCATTGATGAAAAGGCACAACTTTTCGAGAGTACTCATTTACTAGTTACTACAACTTGGAGCGGTGTCGTATGTTTATTTCCGGTGTGTTGCCGACTGCGAGGTGATAGTTGTGTATGTGACCTTGACCCGGCCATTAGAATGCTCAATCCATAATGTATGCTAGTTGGCATGACTTTTGTGAGCTGAATAATTTCTACTACACTCAAGATCTAGTCTATAACTTCGACCTAGCTTTTCAATCTTAAATGTAGATTATATAGACCTATGTGCCCTTTGAAGTAGTATAACCGAGTTCAATCGTTATAGAGGCCCAGAACACTGACCTATGTATAACACTGTGATACTCTCTTTCCCAATCACCCTCCTTTTTTTTTTGTTTATCTTGTTCATTCAGATAATGGTGTGACTACTCCAGGTTTGGATCTAGGCTTAAATCTAGATCTAGTGATTCTAGTCATTTACTCAAAGTTGACTAGATACATACAGCAAGATCTATTTTTAGCATGGCATATAGGCTTATCCATTCTTTCATATGTATGTGCACAAACCTAGTGGAAGGTTGGGGGGGGGGGCTAAAGGGAATAAAAGTCTTTGCTTTTCTAAGTGTATAGTTTGTAGTTTTGAAAATCAATCAGGTGTGCAATGTTCTGCATAATCTACATATTCTGTGCTGTCTGCTTTCTGTGTGGAAGTGTGCTGACACACATTTGTGTACACTGGTCTATCAAACATAAGCCATTGGGTGAAATCTAGTTTATGTGAATCTGGAAATAGATTATCGATCTGGTGTGAGTCAAAATATCTGTGGGGATGAATCATATCTCTATGTATTTTTTTTTTTTTCTAAAGATTTTTATAAGACCAGGTGGGCCGGGGGGTGGGTGGAGTGACCTATATCACTAGAGGTAGCAGATGTGTCTATCTTGTATCCTCATTCACAGTTCAACCAACTAGAATCAGGATGAAGAAAATAAAGCTGTACATATACTTGGGTATAGTGAAGTTTAGACTAAGATACTTGGGTATAGTTAAGTATAGACTAAGATACTTGGGTATAGTTAAGTATAGACTAAGATACTTGGGTATAGTTAAGTATAGACTAAGATACTTGGGTATAGTGAAGTTTAGACTAAGATACTTGGGTATAGTTAAGTATAGACTAAGATACTTGGGTATTGTTAAGTATAGACTAAGATACTTGGGTATAGTTAAGTATAGACTAAGATACTTGGGTATAGTTAAGAGACAGACCCCTTTACATCGTTTTTGTTGATCTGACTAAAGCTTTTGACATGGTCAGCAGAAGTGGCCTTTTCAAACTCCTGAGGAAAATAGGTTGCCCTCCCAAACTACTGCAGTTCATTGAGTGTTTTCACGAGGAAACTAAATGCACTGTCAAATTCAATGGAGCCCAATCAGCACCTTTTGAGGTTTGCAGTGGTGTCAAGCAGGGATGTGTGCTCGCACCTACTCTGTTTGGCATATTCTTCTCCTGTCTACTGCATTATGCGTACAACGACATAAACGAAGGTGTGTTTCTCCATACAAGATCCTCTGGAAAACTATTTAATGTTTCAAGGCTGCGGGCAAAAACCAAGGTTAGGAAGCTACTCGTCAGGGAACTCCTGTATGCTGATGATGCAGCTATTGTGGCTGATTCTGATATTCAGCTACAGTGCCTGGTTGACAAATTATCTGCTGCTTGCCAGAAGTTCGGCTTAAACATCAGTCAAAGCAAGACTAAGATACTTGTCCAAAACACATGGCAATGGCCACCATGTCACGGCTGCAGAAAAGAGTCTGGGACAACATATTGCTGACTAACAGTACTAAAGCCCTAGTCTACCGGACCTGTGTGTTGAGCACCTTGCTGTACGGAAGTGAAACATGGTCAACCTACTCATGGCAGGAAAAAAAGCTGAATGTTTTCCACCTCCGATGCCTAAGGCGGATCTTTAAAATAAGGTGGCAAGATAAGATAACCACGGAGGAAGTGCTACAAAGAGCAGGGTGCCAGGACATCCGCTCTGTTATCAGCAGCAGACGCCTTGGCTGGCTTGGCCACGTTCGTAGAATGCCAGAAGGTCGACTTCCACAGGACATCCTGTATGGCGATCTGATAGAAGGCAGGAGAGCCGCTGGTCGCCCACTTTTACGTTATACGGATGTATGCAAACGCGACATGAAGCTCTTCAAAATCGACACTGGCAACTGGGAAGAGGTGGCACTGGACAGATCCTCATGGAGAGAGAGCATAAAGGAAGGGTCAAAGATTGCAGATGCCATACACAACAGAAGCAGAAAGAAGGGTGAAAATGCAACGGCGCCTGGTGATTATATATGCCCAACCTGCGATCGCAGCTGTGTATCAAGGATTGGCCTCTTTAGTCACACAAGAAGTTGCAAAGGGAAAAGATCGTCTCTCGAGACGTAAAATGCCACAGAGACTAAGAAACTCGGGTATAGTTAAGTATAGACTAAGATACTCGGGTAGAGTTAAGTTTAGACTAAGATACTCGGGTATAGTTAAGTATAGACTAAGATACTCGGGTATAGTTAAGTATAGACTAAGATACTCGGGTATAGTTAAGTATAGACTAAGATACTCGGGTATAGTTAAGTATAGACTAAGATACTTGGGTATAGTGAAGTTTAGACTAAGATACTTGGGTATAGTTAAGTATAGACTAAGATACTTGGGTATAGTTAAGTATAGACTAAGATACTTTGGTATAGTTAAGTATAGACTAAGATACTTGGGTATAGTTAAGTATAGACTACTACTTGGGTATAGTTAAGTATAGACTTAGATGTATCATGGGCTAAAATACTTTGGTATAGGGTTAGTTTTTTGTTTGTTTATTTTAGATGCCCTAGCGCACTGCCAGCACAAAAGTAATATCTTAGTGTTCTGTAGTAACTTCTATGCTGCTATTTCTTCTAATTCACTGTCAACTGCACTGTGCTGTATTGTTATGGGTATGCTCAGCCTATTATTAAGAGAAATTCTATATTTAAATCAGTGATATTTGGAACATGCAGACCTCCTGTTAGCTAGGCCAACCATACTTGTCAAGACTCATTTTCTCTCTAATATACGTATGTGTTATACTAAATGTACCCAAGTCCTGGGCAATACCATAACGACACATACATTTTTTACATCGACAAAATAAGATTCAGAATGCCAATTCTCGAACATATAACATGTTTATTACATTATCTGCACTATAATACAGAATCAGTTCAGACATTTGAAATATCCAGTATCGATTAAAAATATACCAGCTTATTATTCCATAGACTGAATAGTGACAACACAGAAAAATAATTAGAGTCTACACTTAGACTATATCTATATCCAAAAAGTCCAACTGTCCTGGACTAGGAACAAAACCACACTGCTTTATGATGAGTTACATTATATTCAACAAAAACATCTCACTAAATCAAAACAACCTAAAACAATAACAGTTTTGAAGTCAACAACCTGAATTGCCCCCCTTCTCCTCTACAGTAAACAGGAGACCCAGGCTGACCAGAACTCAGTCCTGACAATACTGATGACTGAGATATATCTCCAGATTTGTATAGTTAGAGAAACAAAACTGCTTGCTTGCTTCGCTGTACAAAGCTTAAGCACATTTGAAGTTAGAACTCATTTCTGTTTTTTTTTTTTTTGTATATTTGCTCTCCATTTTGTGTTGTGTCACTGTCATGTATATTTTGTTAGTATGATTTGTATATACTAGAACTAAATGTAGTATAGTCATAGTAAGGTTTTTTAAGTTGCATCTTGTGATGGATTAAAAAATTGAGGTGTCTAGTTTTGCTGGATGTGTACAATCACTTGGCTAAATTTTTAATGAAAACTATCGAGACTATTGTATAAAATCAAATTTTAAGAATTTACGTTTGTTTCTTTGAACAGTGTCTCCATTACGGTTACAGAGTGGGGAGCCAAGGTCAGCACCACCTGGAATCCACAGGGGCTCGTTTGGTGGTGAGCATACTCATGCCATGATCTACAAAACTGACCTTCAGCACAGAGTGAGAAACTTTGAATTTAATTTAAGCATAAAATTCTCTGTGCGTTTATATGTGGAGAGAGGTGTACTCTTGTACTGTGTGGGAAAAAATGTACTCTGGTTTTGTGTGTAAGAAAATGTACTCTGGTTTTGTGTGTAAGAAAATGTACTCTGGCTTTGTGTGGTAGAAAATTTACTCTGGCTTTGTGTGGGTGAAAATGTATTATGGTTCTGTGCGGCAGAAGATGTACCTGGTTTTTTGTGGGAGAAAATGTCTTCTGGTTCTGTGCGGAAGAAGATGTACTCTGGTTTTGTGTGCTCCAATTATTTCTTGTGGTATGACCCCCTCAAAGTTTCATCCATTGAATGTCTAAAAGTTAATGGGTAAATTCTTGTGTACAAAGTTAGGGTTAACCTTGAATTGTATCAAATGGGAATCTTGCTTACAATCTGCTTGGAACTTCAGCACAGCTCAACATCTTTCTAGTTTCAGTGACCAGGCAAATGCTACAGCCATGATCATTGAAGCGAGTCTATTAGTTTTAGAATGAAGCAATATGTCCAATTAGTCCAAATTATTAATTATGGTAAACTCATTTAAGGCCCAAACTTACATAGTCAATAGGCATTAAGATTTGAATGGTATTTAATAAATTAAATTCTTTTAAAATAATTAAACTCTTTCTCTCCTAACTAAGGATACCAACGTTGATTCCACCAGAATGTGGTAAATAATTACGGAGAGAAAGAGTTAATCGTCATTTACATACCTATAGTATGTTAAAATGTTCTTGTTTAATCACTATTAATATATAAATTTTTGTATTGAATAAATTCCATAATTTAATAGTTATTTTCTTAAGTAGGATCCAAATAATGTCTTCATCAAGTCAGGACAATTAGTAAATGTTTAATAATTCTGAAACCAAGCTACAACTACAAATATTTTTGTTTGTTTCAGTTCAGTGTTGATTCAGAGCGAATGGAAATAGAAGATTTAGGTAAGTAGGTCAGGTTACACTTAGATATGTGTGTAAGTAGGTCAGGTTACATTTAGATGTGTGTAAGTAGGTCAGGTTACATTTAGATATGTGTGTAGGTAGTCAGGTTACATTTAGATATGTGTGTAGGTAGTCAGGTTACATTTAGATATGTGTGTAGGTAGTCAGGTTACATTTAAATATGTGTGTAGGTAGTCAGGTTACATTTAGATATGTGTGTAGGTAGTCAGGTTATATTTAGATATCTGTGTAGGTAGTCAGGTTACATTTAGATATGTGTGTAGGTAGTCAGGTTACATTTAGATGTGTGTAGGTAGTCAGGTTACATTTAGATATGTGTGTAAGTAGTCAGGTCACATTTAGATATGTGTGTAGGTAGTCAGGTTACATTTAGATATGTGTATAGGTAGTCAGGTTACATTTAGATATGTGTGTAAGTAGTCAGGTCACATTTAGATATGTGTGTAAGTAGTCAGGTCACATTTAGATATGTGTGTAAGTAGTCGGGTCACATTTAGATATGTGTGTAAGTAGTCGGGTCACATTTAGATATGTGTGTAGGTAGTCTGGTCACATTTAGATATGTGTGTAGGTAGTCTGGTTACATTTAGATATGTGTGTAGGTAGTCAGGTTACATTTAGATATGTGTGTAGGTAGTCAGGTTACATTTAGATATTAATGTAGGTAGTCAGGTTACATTTAGATATTAATGTAGGTAGTCAGGTTACATTTAGATGTGTGTGTAGGTAGTCAGGTTACATTTAGATGGATGTGTGTGTAGGTAGTCAGGTTACATTTAGATGTGTGTGTAGGTAGTCAGGTTACATTTAGATGTGTGTGTAGGTAGTCAGGTTACATTTAGATGTGTGTGTAGGTAGTCAGGTTACATTTAGATGTGTGTGTAGGTAGTCAGGTTACATTTAGATATGTGTGCAGGTAGTCAGGTTACATTTAGATGTGTGTGTAGGTTGTCAGGTTACATTTAGATGTGTGTGTAGGTAGTCAGGTTACATTTAGATATGTGTGCAGGTAGTCAGGTTACATTTAGATGTGTGTGTAGGTAGTCAGGTTACATTTAGATGTGTGTGTATGCTGGGGAAACAGGCCCCTGCATAGTCATAACAATTTGTTTTGAAGGTTCCAGCAAGTTTTTTTTGTTTTGTTTTTTACATTTGTTTCCAAATTTTATTTTATTTTTTACTTCCTCCAATGTGGCAGAGAGTTGAAAAGCTACCAATGACCTTGGCCTCCTTAAATGTATCCCCCCCCCCTTATCCCACTCAAGAAGTAAAATAGGAATTATGGGAAGCAAAAATCTATTCCCATTTTTGTTCCTTGTGTTTTTACAAAAATGGCTTTGCTGTCACATGTATGTTTAGACATAATCGTGTACACATCTATTATGGCTGTAGCTGACATTCAGTATACATCTCCTGTTAATATGTGCACATGCCAGCCTTTGTCATCAGTAAATTATGAAACCTTAAAGGCTTCTATTCACCTAGTGTGAACTAGTACTTTCAAGGTTCTTTCCTAAACCTGTTCCTCTAACTTTCAGTTCATATTCACAATCAGAATATCTGCTTCCCTGTTGTTGTTTTTTAAATTAAATCTGTAACCTCAGTCAAGAAAATTAACAATTCCATGCAAATATTTATAAAACATAACTAAAATTATATTGAAAACTCAGTACAAACTAGTAATCCCTGCAACCCCAAGACAGCACAGACAGTACATTTTTAGACTGCACTCTCTAGTTTCAAATTATTATGTGTATTCCAGTCAGTGAAGTACATTCAACTCTTAAGTGTTCATTGACTACTAAAGTTTGTAGTTGTGATCTAAGTCTCATTTCATGTTTTGATATGCTGTTCCATCTTCATAAGTCATAACACATTGACTTCACTTGACTGCAATGAGAATTAAGGATTTAAAAAAAAATAGTAATTGAAATTTCTATACATCTGTTGAACCTGCAGGCTCAGAACTAATACAGTTGTTAACTATAGTGCTCAAAATTGGATTGATCAATTTAAGCCACACCAATAAAATGGAGCTAATGCATTTTATCTTAACAGCTTTGGTTTAACAGAAGCATAAATAAAAAACTAGAGGGTAATAAAAAAAAGGGGGGGCTACTAATCAGGCTAATGTTCTTTCTTTGGTGATTACATAGTATTAGCTGAGTCTGTTTAAACTACTTTATTTCAATTAGATGGGAACATGTTAGCATAAAAGGGTTGACTCCCTTATGTAAAGTAGTTGTGACTACTTCTGTCTATAGAATCAAATGGATGAACTTGAAACTTTTTTTCTATAATTAGTAAATGCATTTTATATTCTGGCATCATATCTGGCTGCTTGCAGTGTTCAGTTATTCAGTTTTGAAATTCAAAATAGTTAACTTAAAGGTACAGAAAGATAAGCTGCCATTAATGACATGCAAACTAAAGGTAGAGAAAGATATGCTGCCGTTGACATTTAGCTAATTAGCCTTTAAGTTACCATTTCTGTATTAAAATTCTAATTCCATACATTGAATGTATTCTTAGTACCTGAACTGCAGATTTTCTTGACACATGTATAGAGTCTTTGTTCCCTATTACTATTGGAGTCTTTGTTCCCTATTACTATTGGAGTCTTTGATTTTCTATTTCTTTGGTCTACTAGATGAGAATGAAGAGCAAGTCTATGCCAAGTTTATGAGAGCCCACAAGTGTTACGATCTTATCCCAACCAGTGCCAAACTAGTGATATTTGATACAGAATTGAATGTAAGTACATTTAGTAGTCATACAATTAGAGATACATTTCACTTCCATAGGATTTCTGTTTCTGAAAACAAGTATAGAGATGTTATCTATTTGAAGGGAAACTGTTAGCAATGGTCTTTGGTCTCTTTTAAGAAATCTTTATTTTTTAATATAGTTAATTTTTTTTTTTAATACAGATGGCCTTACCCTGATGATCTTGCATTTCATAATGATGGATCTATCATCATTCAGTTCAACCTTTTTCTTTTGTTACTTTTTTACCATGTGGTCATTGGCTTATTTGCATTTCTCTGTTCTTGTTAAGGTCTGCTTCAAGAGTCTTAAAATGAGATCATGCATTCATATCACATTTCTGCTGACACATTTTGTGTGTATGTGTGTGTGTATGTGGTGCTGCTATTGATAGGTCCACTTGGACAGTGATACACAATCTTAAGCTGAGGGGGGAGATAAGGTGTGTGTGTGTGTCTGTGTTAAAGGTTAATGGATGTTATGTCTTTAACCCAAAATTTCAGCATGCTGGCTTTTCAGTATCATAAAAGAGTGTATGTTGTGTCGGAAAGGGGGGGGGGGTGAAGTGTAAAATAAACATTTTGAACAGGATAGCCTCTTGTTCATTTGCTTAGTTCTCTCCTGCTCAAGTTCTTGTCTGTTGTAGCCAGATATAGGATTGTACTTTGTTTTTAAATGGACTGAATCTGTCCTCTAGATGAGTAAAACCAAAAGTTTAAATTCTTTAACCCTTTCTCTCCTAATCGGCGATACCAATGTTGATTCCACCAGAATGTGGTAAATAATTACGGAGAGAGAGTTAATGTTTGACTTGATACTCACTCATTAGGAAATAGGTTTTGGGATTTATTTTTTTTTAAAATAAATATTTGTGTTTAAATAATTCAAGCATTTTACACCACTTACAAACATCTTATCTACTGAGTGAACTGTTAAGACCAGTGTTTCTCAACCTGGTGTGTAAGAACATCCAAGGATGGGGGGGGGTACTCTAAAAAAAAATGATTCCAGTCAAGAAAAATTCTTATAAGGAAAAAGAAAATGTTTGAAGTTGTTATGAGTAGATCATACGCTTTCAGAACTATATTAACACCAAATGTCCAAATCCTAGTTTATAAATAATTTCATATTAATTTAACACCTAACACTGTCTACCATTGTACACACTATTTTGTCCTCCATGTTTGCTTCCCATCAATTCATTCATTCTCACCATTACCTTGCACACAGAACAGAGAGTTTACTCTGGAGTTACTAGCAGCAGGTTTAGAATCTCTAGTTTATACTTGGGAGTACTGTCTCTTATCATACAACCGTGTTGCCTTGCCCTTTGACCTCTGTGTTGTAGTATGTATGTAATCTAGCTCTGTTTAGAGTGTTAATATTTTCCTAGATAAAAATAGATGTCAATAAATAGCTAGTGTGAACAATGTTAATGGCCATGTGATGAAAGACTTGGTGAGAGAGTGGAGTGTCCACACCTTTTGTCCTAACCTATACTTAGGCAATGTACTCTGGAGAGCTTCTTTTCTCACACTCAGAATTTAGGAGTGATAATGTATGTAGCTGGGCTAAAACTAAAAAAAAAAAGTAGGCCAGATCCAAATTGGATGGGGTGTTCTCTTATTGATTTATTCACATTTGATGTTTCCTGTTGACTCACCAGATCAATCTTTCCTAAATTAAACGTTTCCTAGATCATAGATAGTTGGATAGTGAGGTTAAGATTCATAAGTTAGAGTATGTCTGTTGGTGTATCTGTTATTGTATGTTTGTCTGTTAGTTTATGTCTGAATGTCTAGTTGATTCAAATACATAACATTTGCTGAATGGACTCAGGAATACCCTTAAACCAGAGGAAGAAATATTTTGTCAGGGAGTCTTGATTTGTTTTGTCAGTCCCCATATTCATTATTTATTGTCAGATATCACATGTCTATCTCATCCCCTGCCTGTGCCCTGTAGGAGCAGCTCAAACTAGCTAAATGCTTATAACGGTTTGGGGGGGGGGAGTCACTTTATACAGTGTGGCTTGCCAAGGATAAACTATAGTGCACCAGCTTGTTTAGTTCTACCTGCTGTCATGGTGTATTGGAGTCACTGAGGAAGTACAGAACTAATGACTTAATATAGCTAAGGAAGTTCTTTAAATCAGATTGAAACCAACATATTTGGGTTACATAATCATCAGCTTGTGTCCAAACCTAAGGTATAGCCACATGGGCTAGGTGTGTACAATCCTAAGTTTGTGTCCATTGGCTGCGTCTAGAGGCAAATGTCATACTTGAACATCCTTTATCCTTTGGCTTACTTTTGTTGTTACCAGCTAATCTGTGTAGACACCAGTCAAACTTCAAACTTGTTCTAATGACCATTTGGTTGTTCTGAAGTGTGCAATGATGTCTGAAGGACCTTGAGCAGTAAAAATGTTCTGCTGAGCAAGTCAATCATGAAGTAGTTAAAGGCAGAGAGAATCACTTCATTTATGTCAGTGCTTCTCAACCAGTTTTCTCATTACCCTCGGTCAGAACTTTTTATTTTGGATGCTCTCCTCTTGATTGGATTCCAGTGTGTACCTACACCACAGTTTAAATTCTGGCAGGAGAAAACTAAAGGGTGGCTTTTTACATACTTTTAGTTTGTTTCATGTTTTAGGGATGTGTTTAGAAACATTGAGAACCACTGATTTTGAATAAGATCATGATGGGCAAATGTAGATCAACAAATTAGGCACACAATGGAGGAGTTATAAAAACATTGACAGGTAGAAATTTATCATTGGGCCATTGCTGTAGATTATGATCTAAAATGCTTTAAGGTATGAACTCAAAATTTGAGCAGCTGCTTGAAGTTCTCATTTTATCTAAAGAATGGAAATCTTTTTTTTTCTTGTACTTTGAACATTGTTTGTGTGACTTAGCAATTACACCAGGTTTAAGGTCATAGAAACGTGATTTTGTTTTGGAATAGGTTTTTAATAGGCTAAGGAAGATTCCAAGTCAGAAAGAAATACTTTCTTAAAAGGTTAGACTTATTTGATAGCTAATGTGAGAGGATCTGTCTACATCAGTGGTTCTCAACCTTTTGAGATTCAAGGACCACTTAAAAATGTGTGTCTCAGCCACGGACGACTACTAAAAATTTTGCTACTGGCGCACTAGAAATTTATATAGTTTTATAAAAAAAATATAAAGTTGATATTTAAAATCATTTATTATATATTTTAATAAATGTTTCAACCTTTTCATCCTTTTGTAATGAACAAATATCAGTCTTACTGCTAACAATAGTTCGGATTAGAAACAATGCTACATTTAATTTTAGTGCGAGCCTTAAGCTAGCAAATTTGAGCACAGCTTGTCTAAACGAGGTGTAATGCAGAAAATCCACATTCACAAAGATATGATGTTGCAAAGGGTAAAATTATTTTGAAAGCTTTCTGAGACAGTTCTGGACAGTTTCGTAAAAGCAGACACTTTATCACTGAGGGTAATTAAGTTTGTGTGCTTCCCTTGCAGAGATGAATTGAGTTTATTCAGCTGTTCAAAAATGTCGGACAAGTAAGCCAGAACAGCAACCCATGAATTTTCATTCAAATGAACAAGCTGTGAATTTTTACTAACAAGAAACTCTCGCACAGCATCACGTAATTCAAACAGTCTGTTAAACACTTTTCCCCTTGATAACCAGCAAACTTCAGTGTGCATCAGTAACTGCTCATGATCAAAATCCATATTCGAACATAATGAAGCAAAGAGACGAGAATTCAATGGATGAGCCTTGATGAAATTAACAATTTTTATGGCCTGATCAAAAATAGATTTCAAGTCCGCGTTCATTCTTTTACTCGCAAGACTTTCCCGATGAATCATACAGTGCGTAAATGTGGCAGTTGGCACATTAGAACGCACACGTTCCCACAAGCCTGTTCGTTTTCCAGTCATTGCTGCAGCACCATCCGTGCACACTCCGATACACCAGGACCATTCGATGCCAATGGCTGCCATAAAATTATCAAGGATAGCAAAAAGTTCTGCACTTGTTGTGTGACCTGGACAAGCTTTACAAAACAAAAAATCTTCAACTTCATCCATCCAGATATATCTGACATAAGCCATTAATTGTGCCTGGCCGGAAACATCCGTTGATTCGTCCAATTGAATAGCAAATTGTTTAGAATCTTGAAGCCTTGAAATCAACTGTTCTTCAACGTCAGCTGCCGCCAAAGCTATACGTCGTTGAATTGTGTCGTTTAAAAGTGGAATTGTTTTCAGTTTACTTGCCAAGGCATCACCAAACATCTCTCGACACATATCTATAGCAGCAGGCATTATCAGAGTTTTTGCAATTGTGTGAGGCTTTTTGGTCTGTGCAACTCGGATAGCCACTAAAAATGATGCTCTTAAAGCCTTCTCATTGACTTAAGTTGCTTGGAGTATGCAAGACTTCTGAATACCAAGTGAATGTTTCTTGCGCATAAAATATTCCAATGGTTTCTCCGAGCAGTCAGTATGATTCGTTTTAAGATGTCTTCGGAGTTTCGCAGGTTTCATCGCTTCATTTGCAAGAATTTGTGAACATATTACACACTGTAGTCTAGGTTGATTATTTACTAAGACGCATATAAACCCAAAGCGCAAATACTTTTCATCATACCGTCATATGGGAGTTCGTCTTTTTTTCTCCGGAACTGCATTTGATTCACACTCAGGGTTGTGAAGATTAGTCAGAGAAATCATCATCGTTGTCCTTATGTTCGGTTGCTTTCTTTATTAAAAATGTATCCATGTGTTCAATCAATTTAATTATTTTGATTAGTTTTCAAATAAAAAAGCGTATTTTTGAATGTCAATATAAACGGGAAGACGCCAGGGCCCATCTGTCACCATTTCCGGTGTAACTAAAACTTAGAGTATACATAAAATCGAAACGCACTTTTGCGCTATCACCATCTAGCGATTTAAAATCAATAATTTTAAAACTGACTTCATATATTCTTTTTCATGTCTTTAATTCTATTATTTTTCATATTTTTTATTTTTTTTAAAAGCATGCAATTCGGGTTTTGCTCGCGGACCACCAGGCAAATGTCCGCGGACCACAGGTTGAGAACCGCTGGTCTACATCATCTCTTGGCTCACATCCACCTGAACCACCTAAAATTGTTGGCAGACTTCAGTCTTTAAAACAACAATGGCTCATCTCTTAGAAAGCCATTCAAACAAAATATAGAAGAAAGTGTGAACAAAACAATACTACTACTTTCTTTTCTCTCTATTACTCTGCATCCACAGTTTTGTATTCAAGTGCTGCATACAAGTCCCCTGCTTGGTCTGAATACTGCACTTGTAAAAGTAGTTTTATGTTCGATATGAAATAAAATCTAAGCTCAAGGTCACTAACCTCCTGACCAGAGCTCAACTTGTGTATCATGTAACATTGTTGGCTTGCAGCCATATTCTAAGGCAAGCTTGTTACATGTAAACTTTGCTTTTATAATCATAATAAAGGATTCATGTCCCTAAATAGCTGTAGTTTTATTGATTATTGTATTCTGTCACCTACATTTATTTGATGGGCTTTTTACAGTCCAAATGTAAAGTGGAAACCAAAAACTATAAAACATGCTGAATGACAATTGCCAGTTTAGGTTTATACAAGTTGAACTAAGTTATAGATGACTTAATCAGGGCACGGCATGGCCTAAATTGTGCCAAAGAAAATATCAAAAAAATCAACTTAATCAATCAACTTAATTTTGTTTTCAGTAAGATAAGCTTTGCAACACCAGAGGACTTTTTGTTTCTCCCTATCACTTGGTCTCTTGATCCTATTCTTACCAACCTTTGACTTTTGTCTCTCACATTGTCAAACATGGAAATATATAAACCTTTGACTTTTGTCTCTCACATTGTCAAACATGGAAATATATAAACCTTTGACTTTTGTCTCTCACATTGTCAAACAAGGAAATATATAAACCTTTGACTTTTGTCTCTCACATTGTCAAACATGGAAATATATAAACCTTTGACTTTTGTCTCTCACATTGTCAAACAAGGAAATATATAAACCTTTGACTTTTGTCTCTCACATTGTCAAACATGGAAATATATAAACCTTTGACTTTTGTCTCTCACATTGTCAAACAAGGAAATATATAAACCTTTGACTTTTGTCTCTCACATTGTCAAACAAGGAAATATATAAACCTTTGACTTTTGTCTCTCACATTGTCAAACAAGGAAATATATAAACCTTTGACTTTTGTCTCTCACATTGTCAAACAAGGAAATATATAAACCTTTGACTTTTGTCTCTCACATTGTCAAACAAGGAAATATATAAACCTTTGACTTTTGTCTCTCACATTGTCAAACAAGGAAATATATAAACCTTTGACTTTTGTCTCTCACATTGTCAAACATGGAAATATATAAACCTTTGACTTTTGTCTCTCACATTGTCAAACAAGGAAATATATAAACCTTTGACTTTTGTCTCTCACATTGTCAAACATGGAAATATATAAACCTTTGACTTTTGTCTCTCACATTGTCAAACATGGAAATATATAAACCTTTGACTTTTGTCTCTCACATTGTCAAACATGGAAATATATAAACCTTTGACTTTTGTCTCTCACATTGTCAAACAAGGAAATATATAAACCTTTGACTTTTGTCTCTCACATTGTCAAACATGGAAATATATAAACCTTTGACTTTTGTCTCTCACATTGTCAAACATGGAAATATATAAACCTTTGACTTTTGTCTCTCACATTGTCAAACATGGAAATATATAAACCTTTGACTTTTGTCTCTCACATTGTCAAACAAGGAAATATATAAACCTTTGACTTTTGTCTCTCACATTGTCAAACATGGAAATATATAAACCTTTGACTTTTGTCTCTCACATTGTCAAACAAGGAAATATATAAACCTTTGACTTTTGTCTCTCACATTGTCAAACATGGAAATATATAAACCTTTGACTTTTGTCTCTCACATTGTCAAACAAGGAAATATATAAACCTTTGACACTTTTTATTTCCCTCTAAGAACTGATTGGTGATACACAAGCATGACATGGGCATAGTAGTGTTGCATACTAGGAGTATTACATTGCAATACTGGTTTGGTCTTATATCTTGTGTGTGTAAATATGTGCATTGTAGGGGAATGTGTCAAGTTGTGTAACATTCAATATAGTTATTAGGTACATGTGTTATATCATAGGATTGTATCCAAATAGCAACTCTACACACTAACATAAACATTGGAATATAGATTTGACACTTCTGTTATGTAGTAACTATAGAATAGTACACAAGTTAATCTAGCTTAATTTTTTTTGTCTCTGTACTATCTGGACTAGTTCTTTAGAGCAGGGATGCTTGAGTACTACTGTGTGGTCAGCATACTGACTAACCACCCTTTATATCTCTTTGGGTCAAGTCAGGGATGTCCTAAATTTCTGATGCAAATATTTAACACCAGATAATGCTAAATTTGAATCCAAAAATGAAACCAGTATCAATATCACCAAATAATGGGCTATTTTATGTATTGTTCTGAAAACATATTGAAATAAATATTCCATCAATTAAAGTTTTGTTTTGTTTTCAGGTGAAGAAAGCCTTTTTTGCATTAGTTTACAATGGTGTCAGGGCAGCCCCTTTGTGGGAGAGCTGCAAACAAGATTATGTAGGTAAGTGCATTCTAAACTTGGACATTGCTGCTTCAGGTTTCAAGTGAAGCTTTCTGTTAATATTTTCTCTCTTACTAGATATCTACCTCTTTAGTTTCTGTTTAGTATCCTCCCCCCCCCTCTTTTTTTATGTCAATATTAAGAATTGCTCCCTTTTTATTTGTTTAATTGACACGTTGAACTAGGTCAACATGTTTGATTTATGGCTTGTTGTATTTATTACTGCTAAGACTGGCCTTTATAAGTGTGATATAGTTTGCAGTTATAAGTGGGCCAAGAGAGGGAGACCTATCTGTGGTGTGTGTGGGGGGGGGGGGGGGTAGGGGTCAACTGGTAAGGGAGGTGTGGGGGGGGAGATGGATGCTTGCAAAAGTAGGACATCAACAAGTAAGCTTGAAATAAGTAACAGATAGACCAGCTAAGTGGCTTTGTACAGAACCAAATGTTTTGGGGGTAAAGGGGGGCAGTTCATGTTTTGTTTATAGGCCATAGTCTGTGTATGGTTGACATGTAGGTTACTCAGACATATCCACATGTGGAGAGTCTTACTTCTTGTCATTGTCCTGGCCAGTAGTTGTAGGAAATAGTAGGAGACTCAGAATAACATGATAAACTGGTAGAAGCCCTAGTTGAAATAGAAACTGTTCCATAAGACATGTCTGATAAATGAGTACTAAATAACTGAGGATAAATTGTGCTGCTTTTTAAGTCTTTTGTCTCAATTAAAAGGATCATTGCTTATATTATGTTTATATAAATCTGAAATTAATAGGTTTCCCTATGGGCTTAGTTAGCAAAGGTTAAATTTTGTAGTAAGGTAGAAGGTAGGCTGTGCTTGTTTACACATGGAGTGTCAGGCACACAGTAAGTGAGAGGTGTGTTGATGCACACATGTCAGTTAGGTGTGTTGAGGTATTTATGAACAGTCTGTAACACCACAGAGCAAACAGGACATGTCAGAGAGACTGACACAAATGTAGATCTAGGCGTACACAAGATGTATAGAATTGTGCAATATGCTTTTATAAACAAGAGACCCTTACAAAACTTTTGGGTGATGCAAGATCTGGGAAAGCATCCCATCCCATTCACAGGTCAGTTGACATTTAAATGCCTCCAGGCCAACTCCCCTACTTATTCAGCCCACTGATCAGTCTAGTCTTTTCATTTTAGAGTCAAAGTCTGCTGAAACATTCTGTGTGGAATTTATGAAAAATAAAAAATGTTTCAGGGGTAATAGTGTCACAAATTATGTTTAGAACTATTAGAAAACAACAGAATCAGAGCACAATGCAGTTTCTGTTCAACATAATGCAGTGTTTTCAAGGCAAAGCACCAAGGCCCTAGCATTGTCATTCTATTAAGTAAACTTATTTTGGCAAGAAATTTGACAAGGTCTAGTATTCATTTATAGTAGTGTAACTAAATCAAAGTAAAAGAGATCACTTGCAATAGATGTAGGAATATGTATTCACATGTAGCCTGCAGCTTATAAAGAACCTGACTTGCAGACCTGAGAAGTGTCAAATACATCAGACATTCACTTATCAACTTTGTGTATGTTTATGTGTTCTATCATGTTAAAGTTGAATTAGAGTTATAGACCTAGATCTAGCAATAGAAAGATGTGTAACATTACGGTATTGTCTAATGAAAGAATTTACGTCAGGAATACTAAATTCGCAGATATAAGGCAACGAATTTATGTAAAAATGCTTTTGAAACACAAATTTGAAGGTTAATTTTATTAAATAATGAAATCAATAGACTATATTTTGTATTTTCATGTGTCAAAGTAAAAAACTATCTGTGCAAAGTGTGGTTTTAAAAATTAGATCGTGATCTACATCCATTCGATCTAAACATGGTAAACATGACCTTGATTCATCAAATATTAATACTTTCATAGAGTTGGGCAACTTTTTTTTTGAGGGTCTTTATTTTGTTTTAGGGCTACTATACATACATCACAGTTCCAGTTAGCAACCAAGGAACATTTGTGCAAAGTTTCATCAATATGGGTCAAACAATTTGATTTCTATTCGGAACATACATACTCCTTACATTCTACTTTATAGTCTAGATTTTTGATTAGAACTGCAGTGCCTGTGATGAATGTGCTGTATACTACCACAAAGTTGATAAGTGAATGTCTGATGTATTTGACACTTCTCAGGTCTGCAAGTCAGGTTCTTATAAGCTGCAGGTTACATGTGAATACATATTCCTATATCCATTTTTTTCAACTAAAAACATTTGCTTATAGGCCTACATATATTTGATTAAAATATGAAATGAATGAGACTTTATTTTGTATGTTCATGTGTTAAAGTATAAAGTAGATCTATCATCTGAGTTAGAGATAGCCTAGATATAGACTAATCCAGATTTAAATATTGGCTTGGATAGAGTTCTTTCTGCGAGTTCGTGGAGGCTTCACTCTGCGCATACGTGACCTTTTTTGTTAGATGTACGGAATCATGAATGGAACTATTATAATGGTTGTCAATACGACTTACCAGCTATAGCGAACGAATGTATGAAAAATGCTTTAGGAAAACTAATTTGAATGTTAATTTGATTAAAATATGAAATGAATGAACTATAATTAGAAAAAAATGGATTTAGGTCGATTAGCTATTATGATAGCTCCATTCATACTATTTTTACATTCACTCATTCACTTTACTTATAACATTATTATTTCGTTTAATTGTTTATAAAACACTCTCAGTGACTATATCGACAGTGATATGCAAATTAAGACCTGCAGGCCGCTGGTAACATATGGCTAGTGTACTGAAAAAAATAATAGTGATTTATGTTGATTCCATAGCTACAAAAAAAACTTGTCATGGTAATTTCCATTTCTGAATCGAACCAGGCAGCTAGTCATAAGTTTCAACTAGGGCTGAAAGTACCTACAATTATAACTTGAGTTAAACTAGATTTTAAAACTTCAATAAAACTTTTTTTTTTTTTGCTTTTTCAGGAATGCTAACCATCACAGACTTTATCAACATTTTAAAAATGTATTACAAGTCTCCTGACGTAAGTGAACACTTTGGTCATATCTTCAATTGGAATATATGTTTCATAACATACAAGTGACTTACAAGTTATCTAAACTCATTTTGTTTTGTTTTTCAGGTTCGAATGGATGAATTGGAAGACCATAAAATTTCAGACTGGAGAGGTAATAGGCATGTGATAAAATATGAGAAGTTAGTGTAGACGTTTCAGTTTGTTTGTCCTGTGTTTCTGAAGTTATTTCAGAATTGAAGAGTACATCCTTGCCCAAACCTCCCCCAGGGTGGGGTGGGGGGGATCTATTGAGATGACAGTCAACAGTGCATTCCTTCCAATAAACAGACCCCCTTCTTATATGTAAGTTAAGATTAATCTCCATTCAGAATTTAAGTTCAGGAGTATGTTCACTTGGCATTGTGTTGGCTACATTCTATCCTGGTGCTGTAATCGGCACTAAGGGTGACACACCTCTTGAACTTAGGGTTTCACAAATCATCTATTTATAAATAGTTATTTAATGGTATTTGTTTTTGTGTGCAGTACTGTTAAATGTATTTTGATATAATGCACTGTCAAAAATGTTTGGATCACAATTTGTTTTAATTCTCAAGTGAGCATTTCTGATTTTATTTTATGTGTTTCAGAGGTTCTCAAAGACAAATGCAAGCCGTTTGTGTTTATCCACCCCGATGCAAGTTTGTATGATGCTGTGAAGACATTGATTGAGAGCCATGTGCACAGATTGCCAGTCATTGAAGAGAGTACTGGCAATGCTATTTATATCCTGACACACAAGCGCATTCTTAGATTCCTTCACCTTTATGTGAGTCTAGGCTATTGCCTACAAGTGTCACTATCTACACTGCTTGTAGAAATTAATTCATTGGTTTTCATTTTTTAAAAAATGATACAGTAAACTTTTGTAGTGTGAACATCTTTTTAGAAAGAAAGCAAATTGTAACTAGGAATAACATTTAGTCAAAATTGTATTCCAGAAAATCATTGAGCAGATGTTTAAAAATGGATGCAAACAATATGTCCATACTTTTGGAATACAAGTGTCTTGTATTTTATGCATGAAGAAAAAACCTGGGCATCTGTCTTAAATTTTGTCAGTTATCTGTTTTGATTTTCGGCCTTTTTAAAAAGTAAATGAGGATCTTGGGTGTGTTTCTTCAAGAATCCAAAATTTCTTTATCCTCATTTGAAATTTGTGTGACATATATCAACTTTTATCAACAGTTTTGTTCACATCCTTTTAAGAATCCCAATACAAGTTGTTTCAAAGGGTTTGGATAATAATGAGCTAACTTATGCTATCTTATTAGACTTCAGTAAGGCATTGGACAAAAGGGCACGACATGGCCTAAATTGTGCAGATGTGCCTAAACTCACTCATTTGACAAAGTTACCACCATGCCATTTATTGTCCATTATACTAATGTTATAATAAATGACTCCTAATCAATGCCTATAACAGATTTGCCTCAATGAGCAATGTGAGATCCACTACTGTTTACATAAATGACCTACATAATCAGTTTAGTTCAGGAAGAAAAAGTGAAACTATTTCAAAAGAAGTTTAGCAGAGCAGCATTATGATACACTGTTCCCCTATACCCTCTTTAGTTGTAGTATCCAGGCTGTATATGTTGTAGGCATTGATCTATGGATTTAGTGTTGTACAAGCTGATAATTAAGTACATGATAGTACTATGTGACCTATTGGTTGTTCATGTTTTAGTAATACCTAAACTTTGTTCCAATGTTTTTCTGTCTGTAGATTAAAGAACTCCCTCAGCCATCTTTCATGAAGAAATCAATCAAGGAGCTGGGAATAGGAACTTTTGAGAATGTGATCACAGTAAGCTAGGGTTCAACTATCTGCTAGTGTTCAACTCGTGATCTAAATCATCTCATTAGTCAACATTTGTAGGAAGAGAGATAAACTGAATCATCATTGCCATTGCTTGCATTGTAATAGTTCTAAGGAAATTTTGTTCATCACACTGGTCATTATGTTCATTAACACTGGTCATCATGTTCATCACACTGGTCATTATGCATTATGTTCATCACACTGGTCATTATGTTCATCACACTGGTCATTATGTTCATCACACTGGTCATCATGTTCATGAAAATATCACCTTCACTTGTCTAACATAACCTAGTTTTACCTTGTCTAATGTGACCTGGTTTCACCTTGTCTAATGTGACCTGGTTTCACCTTGTCTAATCTGACCTAGTTTTACCTTGTCTATTGTGACCTGGTTTTAACTTGTCTGTGACCTAGTTTTACCTTGTCTAATGTGACCTGGTTTTACCTTGTCTTGTATACTGAGTCTCTGCATATGTTGTCTTAGGCAGCACCAGAAACTCCAATCATCAGGGCATTACACTTGTTTGTAGATCACAGAATATCAGCATTACCTGTAGTGGACAGTACTGGACAGGTGGTCAACATCTATGCCAAGTTTGATGTCATTGTAAGTTGTACCAGTTTTGTAATTAATTGACATAATTGACATAAATTATTGTCTGAAGTCTGTCTTGTCTATGGTCTTTCATTTCTTCTGACTTTGGTAATGGCTCAGTAGCCTGTGGGAGGCTACTTTTAAGTGAATTTTTTTTTTTATATTTGTTATCTATGCATTGAATATAAACCAGTTAAATTGGTTTCAAAAAAATAAGATATTTAAAGTTAGAGACATTTCTTTTTAGTAAAACCTTTCAAAATGTAGACAGTTTTTTAGAGTGACAGAACACATTTCAAAAGGCAATACTTTTCCACTTTATCAGAATTTATACATTATGTTGAAAATTTGTGCATAACAAAACATGAAGATTTCAAGAAGATTGACTTAACATGAAGATTTCAAGAAGATTGACTTAACATGAAGATTTCAAGAAGATTGACTTAACATGAAGATTTCAAGAAGATTGACTTAACATGAAGATCAAGCCAATTATTGCATATGTATACTATATTTGCCTTAATTGTCCCTCACATAATTATATTGGCCAGGGCTGCCTCCTTCTGTATTGGACTACTTTCGACATATCTCAGTCCTTTGAACTACAACCATTTTGACCTATGCTCTTTTTACTATGTGGAAAAGTCTCATAGAAGCCTGGAGAATGAATTTCTGAAGCTCAGAATGCAAAAAAAAAAAAAAAATGCTCCCATAGATCCATTGATGATTGGAGGGTAAATAAAACTTTTCTGGTTTGATGGGGAAAATATGTTTGAGAAATACTGCTCTATGACTTCCTAAAGTACATACTTTTCTTTTTCCAAGCAAAGAAAACATACAAGTTTAAGTAGTGTATTTTATACAAACTAAGGTCCACATAAGACTCCATCATTTTAAAATACAACTGATTTATTTAAGTGTGCACAATTATCCTTTCAATAATATTCTCAATTCTTTGCTATCAGAACCTGGCAGCTGATAAAAGTTACAACAATCTCGACATCCCTCTGAGTGAGGCTTTGAAGAACAGACAGCACAATGAGGTACCCAGAAACAGTTTTTGTTTTTAACCCTAAAACTATGGACTGATAATGTACAACTTGTTACTCTCAATAGTGTCTCTGTCTTGCTGTGAAATATTTGAGTGTATTTTAGTTGATTCAATTCTAGAAACATCACATGGATAGGCTCTAAAGATCCTTTTTTGGAAAGCCATTAATGACTGTATAAATCAGTTATAATAATTGTATTGATATAGTGCTGTATACCAACATTATGTAGGCAATGAGAAAATAAACTTTAAAATGAGAGTTAAAATGGCAAACTTGAAATTCTTCTAGAAGGTAATGAAGCATGTAGTTGGTCACAATAAAAGGGGGGCGGGGGGGTGATTTCTGAACCTTTATTCTAGGTACTTACTAAAAATAATTCTACTAAGTGTATCTTGAGGAGGGATAAAAGTGGCAGTTATCACTAATAAAATTGGCATCCTCCTAGGTTTTTCAGGATCCCCAATTTATCAGCTGAAATTGTTAGCTTAAAGCTTTCCTTGTTACTTCTCTCAACATAGTGAAATCTAGGACCCAAACTTGTTACTTCTCTCAGCATAGTGCAATCTAGGACTTAAACTTGTTAATATCCAATTGTCCACTTCTTTAGTTCCAATGTTAATCACGGGAAAGTAACACAATCAATAAAGCTTCTATGTGTAACCACTGGGGCAGCATTAACTTACAAATTGCAGTATGTAGTTTACCCATTTACCTATAGTGGAAGTATAAACTTTCCATTGATTTGTAGGATGCATGACATTTGACAAAATTTGAAAAAGTGTTAGATCCAGGACTCAACCTTTTTTCTTATGTCGAAGATTTTTAAGCATTAACTATTAAACTTTACATGTTATATTTATAGTAAATTAATAAAAATTTATTTTATTTATTCTTTTTGTATTTTGTATTTTTAAACTTGAAATAAAATATAACATTGAAGTTTACAATTCCAACACTATTGTTGCAAAGTAAACCATAATTTTAAAAAAATTACTGGCTGTAATAAACATTGTTTCAAACTTGTTAACTTTTTGTCTTATTTTAAAAACAAAACATCAATTTGTATACTCACCATTTCCCACTCAAACTTTCTCTTTGCAGAATGAGGTTGTGGCTACATGTCATATGGATGAATTATTGTCTAGTGTCATGGAGAAAATTGTGAAAGCAGAAGTAGGTTTTTCTTTCTAGATAGTTCTCTAGCCAGGCCCAGACATCTCTCTAGAGTTCCAAATGTGAACCATCCTATTGTCATGACTGAAAGAGTTGTACAACTTTTAACATAAAGTTACATTATCCCTGAACTCCTTATAGAATGACTGGAACATTTGCAGACGAATAAACTTTTACACTTTGTCCATAGTATGAAACTTACTAATCTATTAGTTGGTAATAGCAACATAAGACTGGATGCTTAATTCGACATATAAATGAAATCATTTGTATCCTCAAGAATTGTAACTATACATGTCTGCTAGTTTCTTGCTTCTGCTGATGAAAAATATTTGTTCTTTCAGGTCCATCGTCTAGTTGTCTGTGATGAGAGTGGTGGAGTAGTTGGCATTGTCTCCCTCTCAGATTTACTCAAGTATATTGTGCTTAGGCCCATGGGTAGGTCAACTTGCTCACCTCTTGGCCATATGTTTTCATCAAATGATTCAGTTGGACCATTTCATTAGTTTTAAGAAATAGATTATGATTCAAATTAAACAAAAGTATTTTTTCAAAATTGTCCATATTTTTTTTTTTAATTTAATAATAGCACATATAGGGTATCTAAACTGAAAATGTGGAGATAATCCTGTTTCTGAAAAACCAGAGGCCAAAGTCTATCTAAATATAGACTATATCTATAGATATATCTATAAATATCTATTTTAAGCAACTTGCACCAGTTCAAAAAAATGTTTCAAGAAACAAAACATGACGTCTGACAGAAAAGGAAACTTGACAATATTTAGGGAAGAAAGAGAATGAAACTTTGAGAGAAACATAAGGATAGACTAAACCCCCAGCACTATTGAAAACATTCTTAAGACATGATGGTTCTGATATTAGTAATAGTATTATGGATTAACTTTCAGGCATTCCATTGTCTGTAATCTCAAGGATGCAGTTTGAAATGTTTTTCCTTTTCTTGTGTTGTGGACAACAAAATATTTGATGGACAAATAGTGTACAACTTTGACTTAAAGATTGGAAAGAAATACCTTTGACCTATCTACCTCAACTTGTATTGGACAGCTCAAAAGTTGTTTGGATGATTCCAAATAGATGTGCAGCATAACTGTGTTCAACAATAACATTTAGGCATATGTTCAAATCTTTATTTTATACAGGGCTTGTATCAACTCATTCCAGCTGTCTGGTCAAAATTTTGGGACACATTCATCCCAATTCCGATTCTCTGACCAAGTTGAAATTTTGCACAATTATTCTTTGTCTATAACAACACATGAATCAATCGAAATGAACTAATTAGTTCATCAATTAGTCGTAATTAATTTTGTTCTAAATTGAAAATGTACAAGCCTTGCAATAATGAGAGAGATGGCAGCAGTGTTTGACCTGTGCTCTTTTCTCAAAGTGTGAATGGGACTCAACATACCAGAAAGTAGACACATTACAGTCACAAGACCAGGAGAGTTAGGCTTGATTAGAAATAGGGAAAGATGATGCATTTTATGTATCTGAAATATTTAACTTATGCTTTTCAACCGAGTCGACATTACATTTATTAACCGTGCTGAATAATTTAAATTATTACCATTTATAAAGCTGACATAATTTCTTGTCAAATTTCTTATAAAGCACTGTATTTAGGTTACCCTTACATTTGATGAACCTAGAATTCTAAACAATTGTTGTACAAGACACAATTCTCTTTGCATGAGACCTTGGAATCCAATTGAAGCAGATTGATTGATACAATATATAGAAATAAATGAATAGGAAGTATTGCTATAGTTGAATTAATATTGAAACAAAGTAAGACTTGAATTAAAAACAATACCTTTAAGGAACTCAAACTGAATGGCCCCAAAACTTAAGGACTAGATAATTAATATTACGTATTGTTCGTTGAGTTGGACACTTTGTCTATGTAGTAGAAAACTGAATTCTTATCCCTCTCTCCCACAGCTGATGAGTTTGCCAAAATCCCAGTTGCTGCAATTGAAACGGATTCTGTGATCAGTGAGACAACCCCCCTGACTTCCTGATGGACTATTTCTCAAGGATTGTGGACATGACCTTTTTTTTTTGTTTTTCTGATGGAGCATGTTTTCATGGAGATATGACTCTGAAACCAAAAAGTTGATTTCTATGTACGCAGGAGCGGAATGAACTAGTTATGTCTGCAGAGTGACTTGTTCGTTGCAGCAGAACGTTGTTCACTGGAGATTGAGTAGGTCACAGAGAAAGGCTTGAAGGGAACGGCTAGTTTGGTTAGTTGTGAAACTGAACTGAATTTCTACTTGAATTTCTGATATGCAAAGAACACTGTTGTAGTCTGTCTTGTCCTTTGGATTTATTCTGTCTTGTCCTGTTGAAATGTTCATGTTTTTAGTGTAGGATTATAAATATATATATATATAAAATTTGTTCAGGTTGTGTCTTTAAGAAGATGAACTCTGACCCAGTTAAATCAACAGATAACTATTAGAATGCTGGCTGTTGGACTTGTAGATATGAATACTTTTCAATGGATGCCACTGTCACTGACTGAACTAAAGACAAGAACTTTGTTGAGGCACCTGTTAAAGCAATATCATTAGGCCAGTCACAGTGTTTCACTTTTATTTTTCTTCATCTATTTTGTTTGTTTTTTAGATCAGTTTTTGTTCATTACCTTGGTCATTGTCCAATGTCAACTTAAAGAAACAAAACTTTCTACTGTTTCTACAAAATGATTTAATCTAAAATCTATTTTTATACATTTTAAAAAGTTATTGTTAATTTTTCACACACTGGAAATTAAATTTTTGTTCAAACCATCTTGTGAGACATTTTATTTATCTGTAACTCCTGGTGGATGATTGGGCTGAAGGCATGTATTCAAACAGCTGTGTGTGTATGTTGGACAGGGCATCAATGAAGCACTGGTTTCATCCAGTAGTGGCAGGTGTATTTTTAATTTTTTTTTTTTAATTTTATGTCTTTCATTACACATTGTAACAAAAGTTTAACAAAGAATTGTCCTCATCAGTTTGACTTCAATTTTTTTTTTTACATTGAAAACTAGCTTGATATTGTGTGCTGTATAAATAGTGTGAGTGAAGTCGTAGGGATGTTAAACTTGAATGTCAGTGCCTTGTATGTGTGTGTGGTTGTTGCTTTAGTTATGAGCGTTTGAGTGAATTGGGCAGTTGATGGACTGCCTCTGCCATCATGGGCAGCTGTATGTGTGTTGAATATTATCCTTCTGTTTCAGTTTATGTCACATTAACCCAGAGTCTCAGAGCCTGTCAGTGTATCTGATGTAGATGTCATCTGTAGAGGTCTATCTGATGTAGGTCTAGCACTTGATCAACTCTTATAGACTTTTGTTGTACAGAGACAATTTGAGTGAAACTAAAAGTTATTAAAGAAAATAGCAAATGAGTTAATTGTTTTGGTTTTAGTTTTGTTGACATTTTGTTTGCACCCTATGGTTCTCAGTTTTACTTTGATATCTGGAGACAATGCAATGGACCTCATTCACCAATTGTAAACAAACATTTAGTCACGTGATATGTGGCAGCCTTTATGGATTGCGTAATGTGTATAGAAGATATAGAGAACCACATGGCAAAATGTTGTTTGTTTACTATTGGTGAATGAGGTCCATTGAAGAGGACTGAAGATGACATCCTTGTCAAGCTGAAAAAGCTATATTGATCATTGAAGATTATTACTATTTAGTCTTGATGAAGAATAAAGGGTTTATTTCAAATCAGTTTTCTACGCTACTTTGCTAAAAAGAATTATTAGTTGGAAACAAATGTTTGTTTGTTTTGTAAAATGTTTTACATGTTTCGAATGTTCCTTCAGAGTTGAAGTTAGTTTACTTCCTAGTCCAAACCTCCCACAGGACGACGGGGGATGGGAGCGTGGGCAGGACTTGAACCCTCGACCGTCGATAAATCCGAACGACACTACAGCGCGCAAACCTCACAACCAGGCAGCCAAGGGATCTTGCACTAAGGCATCACCCTTACGTTTGTCTAATGTCAAATCTCTCTTGATGTCCAAAGTTATTTCTCCCTATCCCGTTCTTTCATTTCTAGGCCACAGTATTTTAGTGCTCAAAGAATGTAAATAGAGGTTTAATAAAATAGGAGTTTAATAATGAACCTTATTCACCAATCGTAAATAAACACATTTAGCCACGTGATAATATTGATAAAACAATGAAAAATATGTATCACGTGATAGCCACTATGGATTACATAATTTGTATAGAAGATAATTAGATCTGGCTAAATGTTGTTTGTTTACCATTGGTGAATGAGGTCCATTGAATGCTAAGAAAGAAAAATATATTTTAAGTTTACCTTTAAAATCCCTAATAAAATGTTCACTGTTTTTAAGAAAACATTTAATTTGCATTGAAGCTTTTTCACTTAATGAGGATCAAAAATGTTGACTGGGTTATCATTTTATTTCAAGATTGGACCTGTAGTTTTTTCCCCTACTGAAATTTGATTTCAGTTGCTTGACTTTATCCCACAACAGAAGACCAGGTTTAAATTTTTTTCATGGAATAATTTGTGAAGATGTGAATTCTGAAGTTACATTATAACGTAAAAAAAATATGTTTCTAATGTTGCTTCCTAGTCGAACTTCTCACAAGTTGACAGGGCATAGCAGTGGGCAGAACCATGAATGAGTCCAGCTTTGCATGACCAGGCAGGCATCATCCATTATATTGATGTTTTTATATATATTGTGGTCATGGGCTTTCAAACTGAACTGTACCGGTACAAATAATATGTACATTTCTCTCCCTTATTGCTCTATTTTCCAACCAATTATGTTAGCCAAATAACTCAACACTGAAAATATTTGTTAGAAGAAATGTATTTTATTGATGTCACACAAGAATTCTATATATTCATAATATAAGAAATGAGCAAACACAACTTGAATAAATGACTGGAACTCAGGAATAGAACTGTCTTGAATATGTTAAGATCTTTCCTGCTTGCTAATTAGTTTCTCAAGACATGCCATACACCACAGAGAAATATTTACAACAACCATTTCATTGGAACAAGACCCAATATTTATAAATGAATGCTAAATTTTTTAATAATGAAACAAATCATCTCTGTCAAAGTTAGAACTTCTAGCACATTCCATAAGGGTAATGACTTAAACACACACACACACACACACAGCCATGCTGCTTCTTGATTAAACAACACAAAAGTATCATTGTCAGAATCAATGAAACAAAATTAGAAACAAACTTTCCAACATTTGAAGAATGAACAGTACTTATTTTAGCTGCCAGTACTGTTCAAGTAGCCAATATAGTAGCTAGTACTGTTCCACTTTATAATTAGCTCTTGGCATTGTCTACAGTTTACTTAGACCTATTGCTGCCCAATACAAGACTTCCCCCCCATCCTATGATACAAAAACGCTAGCAATCCTCAACCCCTCATTGCTTGTTCTAAAGGCCAGTTGTAAGTAAACAAAGCCTTTTGTTCACATCTTAGAATACAAAACTGAATTGAAATACCAAAAATAACATTTTTTTAAAATACTAGTGCACGCTGAGACAATTTTTTCACATGAACAAATACTATAGAATCTAGCCACAGCACTTCAAAATGTCCAGAATGCAACAATTAGCAATCAGGATATTGCTACAAGTCTACACCATTCAAGTTGGCATTGCCGTTGTTTAGTTTATCATCTTTGTCTCCAGTGAATTTAGACAACAAGCTTGACTGACGTCTCGGAGGATCAGGTTTTGGTTTTGTCACAGGCCTGTAGTTGACCGAAGCAGACTGGACCACAGAAACTACACTCTGCTGGGATCCCATTGAAGTGCCAGAGCTGCTGCTCGTACTGTCACTGCTGCTGCCTCGCTCCTCCCGGTCAAAAGGTATGGTCACAGAAGGAGGGGGTGGTATGTAGGAGGCATCATAAATATTGTTATTATCACTTTCAGGCTTTTGAACATTAGCTTCAGTGAGACGCTGCTGGACTGAGCCAGCCTGACCTGGTGGCTCAACTTTGTTGATATTAGCATACAAGCCTGAGGAAATGTCTTTTTCAAATTTGGACAAAGGTCTTTGAGCGAAAATTGGTTTAGGAGTTGATGATAAAGGTCCACCAGATAACCTATGTTGTCCCAAAACTCCACCAACAAACCGAGGCATGTCTTGAGATTTGAAGGTCGGACTCACAACACTAGCTGAAGTTGGACGACTTCCTTTACGTGGAGGGGGAGGAGGTGGCACTTTCTTTTTTCCGTCTGTTTGTGAAGAGTCAGACGTGTCACTCCCAGAAGATCTGCTCTCTGAATTCAATTTCAGTAAATCCCTGGAGGGCGATGCTTTTGGAGAGGGTCTTCTCATTTCCACTGGAGGATAGAAAATTTCTTTGGGTGGAGAGATTGTGAAAGTTCCAGGGCTGGTTGGGGATTTGGGGCTGGCACAACCAGTTAAAACCAGATTGATGGTAGGCCCTGTGCCAATTTTGCCTACCACTCCAGTTGGAGTGATGACTGGGCCAGGATCCAGACTTGCCGAGTTCCTGCTGGGGGAGTTCATAGTGGGTGAAGTTGGCGGGCTGTTCAGTGAACTGAAGAATGCACTGCGAGCTGCCTGTTTCTGTGTGGCTAAGTCAACAGGTTTCTGAACAGACTGACTACTTTGTATGGAACTCTGTTTCTCTGAAGTCGGATCAGTTTTCTCAGAATCATTACAATTTGTATTTTTGTAGGGATCTGAATGTTCATCTGGAATAAATGTTGGAGATGACTCACAAAAGGAGACTGATAATTTTTTGGTCTCAGATTTTTCAACAACTGGTTCCGAGGACTTGGCCAGCGTTTGCACTTTTTCACTATTGCTAGTGCCATTTTTGTCTGTGGACTCGGGCTTGAACATGGGAGGGAAAGGTATCACTGGATTGACTGGGCCACAAACTTGGTAGGTGTAAATACTCGAGTCAGTTTTCTTCAGACTGTCTGAGCCCACTTTAATGCCATCAGAGCCACCAGAAATACTTGACAGGCGCCCGGTTGTTTCCGTCAGAGCAGCACTCTTTGTCATATATGGAACAGATGTTGTCTCTGTTGTGGGCTTTGCAGCCGTAGTGGTCACAGAGTCTGAAACACTGGATGTCATAGCTGACACTGTGGCTGTGGGTTTTTCTATGGGTTTTGATGAAGATGGTGCAGTGGAGAAAGAAGGCTTGACAGAGGCCACATTGGCCACAGAGGCGATAGTTGTGTAGGGCAAACTGACTGCCATGGATGTTGTTACCTGAGCCAAGACTGGCTTGGCAGCTATAGATGGCTTACTGGACCCTTGATCCTCTGCTACAGGCTGACCACTGTCTTGGATTCTGTCACCAGTGGCAGATGGAGGGCGCAAGTTCTTAGAGGCAAGTTCCAATGTTTTGCCAAACTTTAATGCCTCTTGCTGAGTGCTAATTTTTTTCTTTCTCTCTCTTGCTGCCTCTGCTGCCTGTCAAGTTGGAGAGAAACAAAAATGTTGATCATTGTAATGTATTTGAATAAAAAAATACTTTTAAATATTCCCCTTTTTAAAAAAACATAATTAACAATTAAATGAAGTTTTAGAAGTTGATTAAAACTTGTATTTAATCCACAATTTCACCTTGGAGAATAACAAGGCAATAAAACAATAACAGCCCCATCTTTCAAATCTGGGGGCGTGGTGCTGAGTGATCAAGCACAAGGAGTCTCAAGTTTGAATCTTGATGCAGACTAGGAGTTTGAATTTCTGGATTTTTAGGACACCCATTTCTAATGGGTCCCTGTCATTAGTTAGGGAGAGTAAGGGTGGTAGGCCACATGACTCTTTTGTCAGCCTTAGAAACAGATCATCTTCCCATCTTTAGATCTCAAAGGGGGACACTTTTTTTTTTAAATCTAGGCAGCAAGTGGCAGAGAGTACAAACCTACATTTTATGAGACAAAGTCTTTGAGCAAAGAAACAATATTACTAACCATAAAATAATTAAAATTCCATTATCATCATCAGTATTACAAAACAGAGTAAGATTATGATTGAACATTAAAGGAGAATGAATTATCCCTCTGAACCTTCAGATCTATTTTGTCACTTTTTACATAGAGTTACTTTTCAATCATAATCTTTCTCTTTCTAGGACGTAATCATCTTTTTTTTTGAAGTAACGTCTATATTATAAAATATAAGATATTGTTTTTTAATTCATTGACATTCTTTCAGTTGTTTTGCTAATTAAATATTAACACTCAGGGCACATTGAACTATTTCTAAACCGAGGCATCTCCTACCTCAATTTGGTGCACTCTCTGATCATGGTCAGGAACTAGAGAACGAATATTTTCCAGTAAGGCATTTTTCTGATCATCATCCACAGCGTTGGTAGCAGTCGGCATTTGAGGCACTTGGGAAGGACGATGGTCTTGAACTGAAGCCAGTCTAAATAATGAAAATCAGACACAGATTATATTATTCATTTAGAGCATGACAAGTTTGTGAAAAGAGAGCTAGGACTATTAGAAACAAAACTCTTTCTTTCAGCCTTGAAACTGGCTGCTTGACGAGGCAAGGGGATGAGAACTACATCTTGTAATTTGGAAGGATGTGCTGGAGCAAGCCTGTAAACTTGTCATGAGATCTACATCTTGTAGTTTGGAAGGATGTGCTGGAGCAAGCCTGTAAACTTGTCATGAGATCTACATCTTGTAGTTTGGAAGGATGTGCTGGAGCAAGCCTGTAAACTTGTCATGAGATCTACATCTTGTAGTTTGGAAGGATGTGTTGGAGCAAGCCTGTAAACTTGTCATGAGATCTACATCTTGTAGTTTGGAAGGATGTGCTGGAGCAAGCCTGTAAACTTGTCATGAGATCTACATCTTGTAGTTTGGAAGGATGTGATCTAGTCTCAATGGTATAAAGCAAGATGAACTTGTCATGAGATCTAGTTTCAATGGTATAAAGCAAGATGAACTTGTCATGAGATCTAGTCTCAATGGTATAAAGCAAGATGAACTTGTCATGAGATCTAGTTTCAATGGTATAAAGCAAGATGAACTTGTCATGAGATCTAGTCTCAATGGTATAAAGCAAGATGAACTTGTCATGAGATCTAGTCTCAATGGTATAAAGCAAGATGAACTTGTCATGAGATCTAGTCTCAATGGGTTAAACAGAAAATACTGATTAAATGTATGAATTAAAAGTAAAAACAAAAAAGTTTTTAAAAAAATAATTTTTTTAATATTTCACCCTGCAAATCCTACTAATGAAATCAAGTCAAGTTTTTGATGCTCAAGTCAAATTTTGTTTGTCGTTTTGTATATAACTCTTTTTTTTTTTAAATTGGATATTTGAAATTTACTTGTCTTTACCTTTTTAAGGTGTACAGTGTATTGGTCAGTTTCTTGCAGCGCTTCAAACAACCTTCAATTTCTGTTGGCTCTTCTTTTAGAAATCTTGAGAATAGTGAAAACATTTTGGTTTAAATGTGAAGGAAATAGCAAATGGATGAAATAGCAAATGGATGAAATAGCAAATGGATGAAATAGCAAATGGATGAAATAGCAAATGGATATGTTGAACCTGTCATTGCCTATATAATCAAATATGTATTTACTTTTCTTCTGACACCACTTGTCTCATCTCAGCATCCATGACACTTTTTAACTGACTCTGGACTTCTGGGAAACGTGCTGAAAATAAATGAAAATATTTTTTTGTTCTTTAACCTGATTGCTCCTTGTAATGTGGAACTGTCTTCTATCTGAACATTTCATGAGAGAAATCCTGATGTGTTTGGATCAATTTGGATCTTGGCACATTTGTGTCAGATTTTGTTTTTGAGTTCCTATGGTATGTGTTGTCGAGAAGTTAAGTATGCTTGACTTAGCTAGACTACCTAACAAAGGGGCTCAAGGTTCAACACCTGACTCGTGCAGAGTTGTGTTTACTGAGTTCCCAGATACCCCCCTCCCTCCGCTGGTGTAAAAATGAGATTGTATCACAGCGCTCTGAGCATGATATAAGCATGAAAGTTTCACTATATGATAGCTATTCAGTTCATTTTAAAATTGTCCAAATGATGAATTCATTTAGCCTTAATGATTATTCTGTCCCTAACTTTTTAAAAAAAATAGGTTTAGGATATTTATAGATAAATTGTGAACAGATTGAAGCATTTTAGGATTTTTATTTCAAACATAATTGATTTCCTTGTAATTATTGTTAAATATTTATCTTAAATAAAATAAATAAAACTTAAGATGTATTATTTTAGACAAGTCCTAACAAAATACCTTTTAATTCAGCCAATGATTTGGTGACATTACTCAACAATAAGGCCATCCCTTCCACATCCACACTATTGACACGACATTGCCTGGACAGGACATCAGTGCGCAATTCTTCTACACTGGCTTCCAAGTCACTGGGAATACAATAAAAGTTGGCAGGGCATAATGTCACCGTGTGAAATCAGATTGTAACTTGAGCATGTACAAAGTAGAGTATGTTAGGTCAAGTCATGTCGTCAAGTCATGAAGTCAACTCATGGTCATGGAGTCAACTCATGGTCATGGTGTCAACTCATGGTGTCAACTCATGGCCTCAACTCATGGCGTCAACTCAAGGAGTCAAAGTCATGGCGTCAACTCAAGGAGTCAAAGTCATGGAGTCAAAGTCATGGCGTCAAGTCAAGTCTCTAACTACCTGAGTTCCTTGTGGACCTTTTCTTTCTCCTGGTTATAAGAGTGCTTGGCCAATGTGACTTCATTTCTGTTGTGGAAGTTGAGTTGATTTTCAGATTCAGGAACAGACGAAAGAACTTTCTGCAATCAGTAATTCAATTCAGCTTCTTTGAAACATTCAGCTGGATTCAACAGAATCTACATTGACATTTATGTTCAGAAATTTGGGAAAAAATTATTTTTAGACCCATTCACGAACCTTTATTTGATTCACAACTGCCAAAAACTCATCTTTCATGGCCTCCATGTTCAGCTGCTGCTGTCTTCGAAGTACATGGAGGTCAGATTTAAGTTGCGCCAGTTTGACTGTCACTTCTGCTTGGGCACTGAGTGGAGTAGACTCCCTTGAGCTAATTCCTGAGGAGCCTTGATAGCCATCAGGAATATCAGAGAGACCTAAAAGGAAACATGAGACAATCTTTTTTTCTTTGAACTGTGACATTGTGTGTTGCTACTTTAAGTTCAGGAATAGAAAATGTTCTAAGCAATCAGTTTGTTCAAATTGACATCAAGTAATAAATCAAAACTACTAAGCTAGAACATAAAATGATATAAAAGTCAAGCCCTGATGTTTACAGAACAAATATCAAAAAGGAACTAAACAGAGGGAGGAAAACTTCCATGAAAAAAACTGAAGACAATAAATATCCAACCATTATCTGTCATGCGTTACATTTGTATTGTTGATTACGTAAACATTACATCTTTGGTTTGTGATTACAAATTGCATCAATGATCAATATGATTATACTGCTGTAACTAGTGACCTGCACCTACATAGACTTATTAAAAATTTTGTAACTTTAACTAGATCTAGATGTGGTGACTTTGTAATATCAATAAATTAAAACGTCTTTTTACAACTAGAATTTGATTCTATGGAAAATTATGTCATTCTATTATATATTTTTAAAGAGTTTCAACATGGCCATGACTTCTAAATTTACTTTTTTTGTGTATGCAATGGGACAGTGAATAATAAAAGTATGTTAATTTTAACCAATTCAATTTAACAGTATACATTAAAAAAAAAACTATGCCAAGTTTATAAACCAAATTGCAACCCTACAAAATCCATATAGAAGGCATATATAAATAATAAACTTAACAAACAAAAAGTACCACTAATAAATAAAAAAAGCTCATTTTGATTTAGACTTATAAAGATAGTTTCAATGTGTTCAGCTGATCTAAGTTAAGTCTATTTAATCTTTTATTTTGAAAACATTCTTTCTGACAGAAGAGTTTTTTCAATAACCTTTTTTTTTTTATGTATTTTCTGACAGCTTATTGTTCTTAAAACCTAGAAGCCTTTCCCATCAAAGAAGAGATAAATAAAAATGTAATCTGACTAAACTGAAAGTATAGCAATGACAGGCCCATTGAGAAGAATAAAATAAAACAATAGAGAAAAGAGAAGAAAAAAAAAAAAAGCCAAAGCAAATCAAAGTGTTAACCAACAAAAAGGAATTCACACACAACAAATGTAGACACACACACAAATGATTAACTATTGAGCAAAAAAGGAAAACATTAAGACCTTGCGCTCTGACTACATGGTTAGTTGTAGTAGCTACAGTCGAAATGGGAGCTCGGACTCCTTTGTGCTCTGAAAATATGGTGAGAAATTATAGTCATCAAAGCTGTTAGTTCAAATAATGCTTCAGAAAATTTGTGTATAAATATGCACACAGAAAAGAAAATCCCTTTTTTTAAAAAAAATAATACAAAAATAATTCTCTAGCAAAATGTAAAACCTGATTCTAATATAAAATAGAAAAAATATTTCTTGAGATTTACATTTATTTTTAGCAGATTTTCTAAATAAAAAATTTTAGCAGTGCAGACTACAATCTATTATGTGTTATTAGTTCAACATGTTGTAGACAAGATCAATCAAGGATATATAATGTGGATAAATACAAAAGTATTGAGCTGAATAAATCAAAGGTACTAAAGTGTAACAATGTGTTCAATGACACTTCAGTCATGCCTTAAATTAGCCATACAGTTGGAATGTAGAATAGGACATTATTTTAATTACAATAAGTGAACTGAAATACATTTGGTAAATTGGATAATGAATAGAGCCCTGATTGTGTAGACCTAAATAAAAAAAACCACAAATAACTCAGAGGGAGTGATAACGTAATGAAGTTGAAACCATTGAACTGTATTATAAAGATATTAAATAGCAAATACTTCAGAAGCTAACGTTTTCTTGCTACTTCCATAGAAATACAATCTATTTACAGTGTCATTTACATTCCTTTGTATAATTTATGATGTTGAATAAAAGAATTTAATTGTGGACATTAATTTATTTGACATTTTAATTATGGACTAAAATGTGTACACTATTTCTTCTGGTCATAAATTTATATTTTAAAATTGGCCCCTTTTTTTTTTTTTTGCTTGTTTCAATATTGATTATTCTGAAGGAACATACAGATGGATCTTTAACTAAATGTTTCCAATATTTATACAAATTAATTTACCAAATTAACAATTAAGTTGCTTAAAATTTAGTAGATGACTAAATTTTATGTAACATAAAATATATGATTTATTTCTGCTAATAAAACAAAAATATCTGGCATTTGAAAATGAAAAGCAGCTCAAGAACCAGGTCAACATGCAACAAGATGCAAAATACAATCTGAAACAAATCTTCTCAAACACACAAATTACTAGGACGACAGAGTGTCACACAACAGAAGTGGTCATGGGAGGTAACATCATCTTACAGCCTGAGACTCACTGCCTGGGGGCTACTTACTACTTGCAGAAGATACTGGGAAAGTCTCGGAGCTGTCAGACAAGCTGCTAGCACTTGATGGACGCTGCACTGGGGCCTTCACTCCATCTGCCTTCTGGTAGTGAACCCAAGCAGTTAGGCTTGCCAATTGCTGCTCCATCTTTTCAATACGATTCCTACTTTATCCATCAAGAAAACAATAACAAGTGTTGATAGTATTTCAAAATGTGAAGGTTTAAATATATATGAAATAAATGTTAAACACAAAATAAATTCTGCAGAAAGCAGAGACTTGGAGAGACAAACTCTAGGTATTCACCATCAAACATTTCCATCATAAAATGGGTGTTAGATGGTTAAATGAAATCACAAACAGTCTGTGGAAAACAACCTGGCAAACAGAGCAAGATAAACAAAAATACTAATGGGGCTGGGTTGGGACCAAGAACAGCAGAAAGCAGGCTCTGGACTGGAACCCACAAGGAGAGAGCAAGGCTGGGAGAGAAAGGCAAACATGAAGGAGATTTGTAGACAGGGAAGCCACTGATGGCAGGATGGACATGGACCCAATTGAAGCAATAGCCAAGAACAGAAACCAATACAAAGTACTGTTGCAACCCAATGCTCAACTTGCAGTCAAAAGTAATAAGTCAAGTAAATCAGTAAGTCAATATCTAGAATAGTAGATAGTTAGACTATTATTTACAATAAATAACTCTGATGATTCTTCTTTTGATTTAGTAAAAAAAAAAATATTTCCTTTTTTTTATTTTGACTTGATGCTAAAAATGTTTAAAATCATTATAGAAATTGTTGGCATTTTGAAAGGGAAAAAAATCAACCAACTAAACAAAACATTGACTACCAATAAATACTAATACAAAGAGGCCAAAAAAGTATGTACTATCTAAGGTAGAAATACATCAAGTTGGCTGCAGCTTTAAAATGGTAAGAGTGAAGTATTCAAACATCAAGATACAAATCTAAATGAAAAAGTGATTATAAATTGGTAAGTTGCCAACTTCTATTAAAACCTAACTTGTGAAACAAATCTACTGAATTTAATCTTACAACCTTTGAAAGATAGTTCTCCACCGCCTACCCGTAATACATACAAGCTTTATGAAGACTACCACATTTATTGAATGCCATATCCACTGACTAACCTACAGCTATAAACTTAAATACTATCAGAATTAAAAGGTTATATCATCAGAACCTTGTAGAGTGACATAAATTCGACTCAAATTTCCAAAGTCCTGACGGCATCTCTAAAGACCACAGCGTTGTGAAAATAAGATTGGGAAACAAACAACTTCAGCTTAGGAGAGGCTCAATGCACTTGTGAGTCTAATCCACCAATGAATACCAGACAACTATATACAACACTCAAGCTAATTAGTAAATGTCTTCTCTTAATCCTGCGTGGCTTATCACACAATAAAAACAAATGGAATAGGATCCATTGATGAGATGGGGAGTTATTGTCAGAATTGGATCAGCATTAATAATTCAATGAATTCAAGATTAAATTGTTGCACTACGTAACTAGAGAACTTTGAAAAAAATTTACTATTAGACAAGAGAAAAATGTACATTATACAATCTAATGAGTTAGGGTAAATTCATTTTAATAGTTTAAAGCTCAAATCATTGAATATCTAGCAGTATTGAGGTGTAAGATAAGATAAGATCAGACAGAAAATTTAAACATAACTGATATTCAGTATAGAAAAAGTAAGTCAAATCAACGCTTTCAGACCTTGTGATCTGAGTGAAAGATAAAAAGTCATCTGTTTCTTTGGCCCACAGTTAACAAGGGTGTCATGTGGCCAGCAAACATTAAATATAAGAGTTGGTTGGACTCGGGCACCCTAAAAACCCTGAGATTCAAAATCCTTCTCTTCACTCAGAATCGAAAATAAGACCCCTCGGTTCAGAAACCAAGAGCATTATTACTCAGTTTGTTTAATAATAATTTAATTAAGTACAAAATAACAAAATGTGGTTCAATATGTCTTCAATTCCTTCTGTTTGGTACACTATTTATAAAATATGTTTTTCTGACAGAAGACAATATTTACAAAATTAAACTAAAAAATGCTTTGAAAGAAAATGTTCTAGTAGTCTTACCTTGTTGTGTCATCAGATGGCGCCACAGAATGCGATCTAACCAAATCTGTGCCATCTCGCTCTGAGGCTGGAATGCGAAAACTCTGTGAGCGCTGCTGGTAGGTTCCATTTGGTGTATTTGGTGCATAGGGCAGACCCTGTCTGTTACCAAGCCTTGCTGCTTCTCCTAATTGTTATGAAAATGTGTAGCATGCCACTAGTTTTGAACTTATTTCCAAAAAGCATGGCATTCAGTGTTTCTCAAATTGTGCATTTTAAATTATTTCATTATTGCCAAAAGTTTGATCCATAAAAAATATAATTAATAAAAGTAGATACAAAGTCAAAGAATTTGATAAAGATTTCATTGAATTTGAAAAACACTTAAAGCAAGCTCAAACTGAACTGAAAAAGTATCCATGAAGCACAGACAACGTGATGTGAGATGCACTGAAGTTGAATGTTTTGTTGATGTGCATGACAATATAAACAAATGAATTGAGTTATGACAGACAAGCACATCTGTGACAGGCCAAGACAATGACTTGGAAACACCAAAATGTCAGAATCAACAAGCAAACATAACTCGAGAATTGAGAAGAAATAAATAATATTAAAAGCACATTCCCCAGAAAGTGTTAAAAGATGTTTATGAACTTACTTGGATCTGGCGCTGGGCCAATAGCTCGCTGAGGAAGGGCTAATGGAGGGGCTCTTGTGCTGCGTGTTAGGTAGGCCTGTTGGGAAATACCAGGAGAAGCTGGGGGGTATCCTTGGTAGGAGGCAGGGACATCATATACAGGGGCTGGATAAGGACCTCTGTGGGCAGCAGGACCTACTGGTTCATAATAATTGCCTGGATCCTGATAGCCAGGAAGGAGTTGTCTGTTTTCAGGAATCGGGTTCAGTGGTGCACGTTCTGGTGTGGGCAGCCTATCAGGAGAGTGTGAAAATCTGTTGAATCATTATTGAGATGTAAGTTAATAAACAAAGTAATCATATGAAAACAAACTATCCATTAACTTTACAAATAAAACTGACAATAGTCTATTCAACTAACTGATCTTCAGCTATGGTTAAATTAAGTTAATCAGACCACATCGAGATGCAATCATCTTGATCTTAATAACCATCTAGTCCAATTCACTGGGTTCAGCTGATTAATTGCATTTGTTTCAGTACTTTGGTTTCAAAAAGCAGACTGGTAGTCTGATTAACCACATTCAACTGCACTTAAAATTTGAGCAGCAGGGTCAATCTGGTCAGAGATCTTCAAAATTGACATTAAACATAAGTTCGTAAATAAAACTGAAGGTCATTTTTTCTTACCTCTGTCGTGATGATGATCCAGCTGATAGCGAGCGAGGACGGTCAGCTGGTTCTGGGGTTCTAGATCGTGACCGCCTCTCCCACTGGTTGTGCTGTTCTTGCATTAGCTCCTGATAGTTGTGAGACACCTGAGGTGGAAGTGAGTGGGACTTGACCACCTGGAGATGAACAACATAAATCATGAAGTAGATGATTCTTTATTGACAGTTTTACTTTAATAAGACTCTAATCATAATGGCATTGGCTTATATAATACGATGTTAAGAAAGTGTCATAGAATCTTAGCTGGGTGCTTTTGTGTGCAATTTTTAATGGTGATATTGGGATGAGTAGGAAATCTACTGCCAGGAACAGATGTAGATGGCAGAAAGAGGCCCTAAACTGACCACTGGCACACAATCATTATGTGTGTAATGGATGTGGCAAAATTTGTTGATCACAGCTAAGACTGCATAGCCACTAGAAATACAGCACTCCAAGTCTTTGGACTTGAAGACAAGTTTTATTATTAGCAAGGTGCTGTTGTATGCAGCTCAAGAATGTACAAGTGATGGGCCAGCAGTTGGCTGGAGCAAGACGTTGAGTGTTACCAGGTGTCAAACTTCCCTTACTTCTCAGTAATGCCAAAAAATGGAGTCAGAAAAAACAAGCAAGATAAGTCAAATCTATATCTTATAGCCAAATCTATATCTTATAGTCAAATCTATATCTTATAGTCAAATCTATATCTTATAGTCAAATCTATATCTTATAGTCAAATCTATATCTTATAGTCAAATCTATATCTTATAGCCAAATCTATATCTTATAGCCAAGTCTATATCTTATAGTCAAATCTATATCTTATAGTCAAATCTATATCTTATAGTCAAATCTATATCTTATAGCCAAATCTATATCTTATAGCCAAATCTATATCTTATAGTCAAATCTATATCTTATAGTCAAGTCTATATCTTATAGTCAAGTCTATATCTTATAGTCAAGTCTATATCTTATAGTCAAGTCTATATCTTATAGTCAAATCTATATATTATAGTCAAATCTATATCTTATAGTCAAATCTATATATTATAGTCAAATCTATATCTTATAGTCAAATCTATATATTATAGTCAAATCTATATCTTATAGTCAAATCTATATATTATAGTCAAATCTATATCTTATAGTCAAATCTATATATTATAGTCAAATACTATATCTTATAGTCAAATCTATATATTATAGTCAAATCTATATCTTATAGTCAAATCTATATATTATAGTCAAATCTATATATTATAGTCAAATCTATATCTTATAGTCAAATCTATATATTATAGTCAAATCTATATCTTATAGTCAAATCTATATCTTATAGTCAAGTCTATATCTTATAGTCAAGTCTATATCTTATAGCCAAATCTATATCTTATAGTCAAATCTATATCTTATAGTCAAATCTATATCTTATAGCCAAATCTATATCTTATAGTCAAATCTATATCTTATAGCCAAATCTATATATTATAGTCAAATCTATATATTATAGTCAAGTCTATATCTTATAGTCAAGTCTATATCTTATAGTCAAGTCTATATCTTATAGTCAAATCTATATCTTATAGTCAAATCTATATCTTATAGTCAAGTCTATATCTTATAGTCAAGTCTATATCTTATAGTCAAATCTATATCTTATAGTCAAGTCTATATCTTATAGTCAAATCTATATCTTATAGTCAAGTCTATATCTTATAGTCAAGTCTATATGTTATAGTCAAATCTATATCTTATAGCCAAATCTTTATCTTATAGCCAAATCTATATCTTATAGTCAAATCTATATCTTATAGTCAAGTCTATATCTTATAGCCAAATCTATATCTTATAGCCAAATCTATATCTTATAGTCAAATCTATATATTATAGTCAAATCTATATCTTATAGTCAAGTCTATATCTTATAGTCAAATCTATATCTTATAGTCAAGTCTATATCTTATAGTCAAGTCTATATCTTATAGTCAAGTCTATATCTTATAGTCAAGTCTATATCTTATAGTCAAATCTATATCTTATAGTCAAGTCTATATCTTATAGTCAAATCTATATCTTATAGTCAAATCTATATCTTATAGCCAAATCTATATCTTATAGTCAAGTCTATATCTTATAGTCAAATCTATATCTTATAGTCAAGTCTATATCTTATAGTCAAGTCTATATATTATAGTCAAATCTATATCTTATAGTCAAATCTATATCTTATAGCCAAATCTATATCTTATAGTCAAGTCTATATCTTATAGTCAAATCTATATCTTATAGTCAAGTCTATATCTTATAGTCAAGTCTATATCTTATAGTCAAGTCTATATCTTATAGTCAAATCTATATATTATAGCCAAATCTATATCTTATAGTCAAATCTATATATTATAGCCAAATCTATATCTTATAGTCAAATCTATATCTTATAGCCAAATCTATATCTTATAGCCAAATCTATATCTTATAGTCAAATCTATATATTATAGCCAAATCTATATCTTATAGTCAAATCTATATCTTATAGTCAAATCTATATCTTATAGTCAAATCTATATCTTATAGTCAAATCTATATCTTATAGTCAAATCTATATCTTATATCCAAATCTATATCTTATAGTCAAATCTATATCTTATAGTCAAATCTATATCTTATAGTCAAGTCTATATCTTATAGTCAAGTCTATATCTTATAGTCAAATCTATATCTTTTAGTCAAATCTATATCTTATAGTCAAGTCTATATCTTATAGCCAAATCTATATCTTATAGTCAAGTCTATATCTTATAGTCAAATCTATATCTTATAGTCAAGTCTATATCTTATAGTCAAATCTATATCTTATAGTCAAGTCTATATCTTATAGTCAAGTCTATATCTTATAGCCAAATCTATATCTTATAGTCAAGTCTATATCTTATAGTCAAATCTATATCTTATAGTCAAATCTATATCTTATAGCCAAATCTATATCTTATAGTCAAATCTATATCTTATAGCCAAATCTATATCTTATAGTCAAATCTATATCTTATAGTCAAGTCTATATCTTATAGCCAAATCTATATCTTATAGCCAAATCTATATCTTATAGTCAAATCTATATCTTATAGTCAAATCTATATCTTATAGCCAAATCTATATCTTATAGCCAAATCTATATCTTATAGCCAAATCTATATCTTATAGTCAAGTCTATATCTTATAGCCAAATCTATATCTTATAGCCAAGTCTATATCTTATAGCCAAATCTATATCTTATAGTCAAATCTATATTTTATAGTCAAGTCTATATCTTATAGTCAAGTCTATATCTTATAGCCAAATCTATATCTTATAGTCAAATCTATATCTTATAGTCAAATCTATATCTTATAGCCAAATCTATATCTTATAGCCAAATCTATATCTTATAGCCAAATCTATATCTTATAGCCAAATCTATATCTTATAGTCAAGTCTATATCTTATAGCCAAATCTATATCTTATAGTCAAATCTATATCTTATAGTCAAATCTATATCTTATAGCCAAATCTATATCTTATAGCCAAATCTATATCTTATAGCCAAATCTATATCTTATAGTCAAGTCTATATCTTATAGCCAAATCTATATCTTATAGTCAAATCTATATATTATAGTCAAATCTATATCTTATAGTCAAATCTATATCTTATAGCCAAATCTATATCTTATAGTCAAATCTATATCTTATAGTCAAATCTATATCTTATAGTCAAATCTATATCTTATAGTCAAATCTATATCTTATAGTCAAATCTATATCTTATAGTCAAATCTATATCTTATAGTCAAATCTATATCTTATAGTCAAGTCTATATCTTATAGTCAAGTCTATATCTTATAGTCAAATCTATATCTTATAGCCAAATCTATATCTTATAGCCAAATCTATATCTTATAGTCAAATCTATATCTTATAGTCAAATCTATATCTTATAGTCAAGTCTATATCTTATAGTCAAATCTATATCTTATAGTCAAGTCTATATCTTATAGTCAAGTCTATATCTTATAGTCAAGTCTATATCTTATAGTCAAGTCTATATCTTATAGTCAAGTCTATATCTTATAGTCAAGTCTATATCTTATAGTCAAATCTATATCTTATAGTCAAATCTATATCTTATAGTCAAGTCTATATCTTATAGTCAAATCTATATCTTATAGTCAAGTCTATATCTTATAGTAAAGTCTATATCTTATAGTCAAGTCTATATCTTATAGTCAAATCTATATCTTATAGTCAAATCTATATCTTATAGTCAAATCTATATCTTATAGTCAAATCTATATCTTATAGTCAAGTCTATATATTATAGCCAAATCTATATCTTATAGTAAAATCTATATCTTATAGTAAAATCTATATCTTATAGTCAAATCTATATCTTATAGCCAAGTCTATATCTTATAGTCAAATCTATATCTTATAGCCAAGTCTATATCTTATAGTCAAATCTATATCTTATAGTCAAATCTATATCTTATAGTCAAATCTATATCTTATAGCCAAGTCTATATCTTATAGTCAAATCTATATCTTATAGTCAAGTCTATATATTATAGCCAAATCTATATCTTATAGTCAAGTCTATATCTTATAGTCAAATCTATATCTTATAGTCAAATCTATATCTTATAGCCAAATCTATATCTTATAGTCAAATCTATATCTTATAGTCAAATCTATATCTTATAGTCAAATCTATATCTTATAGTCAAATCTATATCTTATAGTCAAGTCTATATCTTATAGTCAAGTCTATATCTTATAGCCAAATCTATATCTTATAGTCAAATCTATATCTTATAGTCAAGTCTATATCTTATAGTCAAATCTATATCTTATAGTCAAATCTATATCTTATAGTCAAATCTATATATTATAGTCAAATCTATATATTATAGTCAAGTCTATATCTTATAGTCAAGTCTATATCTTATAGTCAAATCTATATATTATAGTCAAATCTATATCTTATAGTCAAATCTATATCTTATAGTCAAATCTATATATTATAGTCAAATCTATATCTTATAGTCAAGTCTATATCTTATAGTCAAGTCTATATCTTATAGTCAAATCTATATATTATAGTCAAATCTATATCTTATAGTCAAGTCTATATCTTATAGTCAAATCTATATCTTATAGTCAAGTCTATATCTTATAGTCAAGTCTATATCTTATAGTCAAATCTATATCTTATAGTCAAGTCTATATCTTATAGTCAAATCTATATCTTATAGTCAAGTCTATATCTTATAGTCAAGTCTATATCTTATAGTCAAGTCTATATCTTATAGTCAAATCTATATCTTATAGCCAAATCTATATCTTATAGCCAAATCTATATCTTATAGTCAAGTCTATATCTTATAGTCAAATTTATATATTATAGTCAAATCTATATCTTATAGTCAAATCTATATCTTATAGTCAAATCTATATATTATAGTCAAATCTATATATTATAGTCAAATCTATATCTTATAGTCAAGTCTATATCTTATAGTCAAATCTATATCTTATAGTCAAGTCTATATCTTATAGCCAAATCTATATCTTATAGTCAAATCTATATCTTATAGTCAAGTCTATATCTTATAGTCAAATCTATATATTATAGTCAAATCTATATCTTATAGTCAAATCTATATATTATAGTCAAATCTATATCTTATAGTCAAGTCTATATCTTATAGTCAAATCTATATCTTATAGTCAAATCTATATCTTATAGTCAAATCTATATCTTATAGTCAAGTCTATATCTTATAGCCAAATCTATATATTATAGTCAAATCTATATCTTATAGTCAAATCTATATCTTATAGTCAAATCTATATCTTATAGTCAAATCTATATATTATAGTCAAATCTATATCTTATAGTCAAATCTATATATTATAGTCAAATCTATATCTTATAGTCAAATCTATATCTTATAGTCAAGTCTATATCTTATAGCCAAATCTATATATTATAGTCAAATCTATATCTTATAGTCAAATCTATATCTTATAGTCAAGTCTATATCTTATAGCCAAATCTATATCTTATAGCCAAATCTATATATTATAGTCAAATCTATATCTTATAGTCAAATCTATATCTTATAGTCAAGTCTATATCTTATAGTCAAGTCTATATCTTATAGTCAAGTCTATATCTTATAGCCAAATCTATATATTATAGTCAAATCTATATCTTATAGTCAAATCTATATATTATAGTCAAATCTATATATTATAGTCAAATCTATATCTTATAGTCAAATCTATATCTTATAGTCAAATCTATATCTTATAGTCAAATCTATATCTTATAGTCAAATCTATATCTTATAGCCAAATCTATATCTTATAGTCAAATCTATATCTTATAGTCAAGTCTATATCTTATAGTCAAGTCTATATCTTATAGTCAAGTCTATATCTTATAGCCAAATCTATATCTTATAGTCAAGTCTATATCTTATAGTCAAGTCTATATCTTATAGTCAAGTCTATATCTTATAGTCAAATCTATATCTTATAGTCAAATCTATATCTTATAGTCAAATCTATATCTTATAGTCAAATCTATATCTTATAGTCAAGTCTATATATTATAGCCAAATCTATATCTTATAGTCAAATCTATATCTTATAGTCAAATCTATATCTTATAGTCAAATCTATATCTTATAGCCAAGTCTATATCTTATAGTCAAATCTATATCTTATAGCCAAGTCTATATCTTATAGTCAAATCTATATCTTATAGTCAAATCTATATCTTATAGTCAAATCTATATCTTATAGTCAAATCTATATCTTATAGCCAAGTCTATATCTTATAGTCAAATCTATATCTTATAGTCAAGTCTATATATTATAGCCAAATCTATATCTTATAGTCAAGTCTATATCTTATAGTCAAATCTATATCTTATAGTCAAATCTATATCTTATAGCCAAATCTATATCTTATAGTCAAATCTATATCTTATAGTCAAATCTATATCTTATAGTCAAATCTATATCTTATAGTCAAGTCTATATCTTATAGTCAAGTCTATATCTTATAGCCAAATCTATATCTTATAGTCAAATCTATATCTTATAGTCAAGTCTATATCTTATAGTCAAATCTATATCTTATAGTCAAATCTATATCTTATAGTCAAATCTATATATTATAGTCAAATCTATATCTTATAGTCAAGTCTATATCTTATAGTCAAGTCTATATCTTATAGTCAAATCTATATATTATAGTCAAATCTATATCTTATAGTCAAATCTATATCTTATAGTCAAATCTATATATTATAGTCAAATCTATATCTTATAGTCAAGTCTATATCTTATAGTCAAGTCTATATCTTATAGTCAAATCTATATATTATAGTCAAATCTATATCTTATAGTCAAGTCTATATCTTATAGTCAAATCTATATCTTATAGTCAAGTCTATATCTTATAGTCAAGTCTATATCTTATAGTCAAATCTATATCTTATAGTCAAGTCTATATCTTATAGTCAAATCTATATCTTATAGTCAAGTCTATATCTTATAGTCAAGTCTATATCTTATAGTCAAGTCTATATCTTATAGTCAAATCTATATCTTATAGCCAAATCTATATCTTATAGCCAAATCTATATCTTATAGTCAAGTCTATATCTTATAGTCAAATCTATATATTATAGTCAAATCTATATCTTATAGTCAAATCTATATCTTATAGTCAAATCTATATATTATAGTCAAATCTATATATTATAGTCAAATCTATATCTTATAGTCAAGTCTATATCTTATAGTCAAATCTATATCTTATAGTCAAGTCTATATCTTATAGCCAAATCTATATCTTATAGTCAAATCTATATCTTATAGTCAAGTCTATATCTTTGTAGTCAAATCTATATATTATAGTCAAATCTATATCTTATAGTCAAATCTATATATTATAGTCAAATCTATATCTTATAGTCAAGTCTATATCTTATAGTCAAATCTATATCTTATAGTCAAATCTATATCTTATAGTCAAATCTATATCTTATAGTCAAGTCTATATCTTATAGCCAAATCTATATATTATAGTCAAATCTATATCTTATAGTCAAATCTATATCTTATAGTCAAATCTATATCTTATAGTCAAATCTATATATTATAGTCAAATCTATATCTTATAGTCAAATCTATATATTATAGTCAAATCTATATCTTATAGTCAAATCTATATCTTATAGTCAAGTCTATATCTTATAGCCAAATCTATATATTATAGTCAAATCTATATCTTATAGTCAAATCTATATCTTATAGTCAAGTCTATATCTTATAGCCAAATCTATATCTTATAGCCAAATCTATATATTATAGTCAAATCTATATCTTATAGTCAAATCTATATCTTATAGTCAAGTCTATATCTTATAGTCAAGTCTATATCTTATAGCCAAGTCTATATCTTATAGCCAAATCTATATATTATAGCCAAATCTATATCTTATAGTCAAATCTATATATTATAGTCAAATCTATATATTATAGTCAAATCTATATCTTATAGTCAAATCTATATCTTATAGTCAAATCTATATCTTATAGTCAAATCTATATCTTATAGTCAAATCTATATCTTATAGTCAAATCTATATCTTATAGCCAAATCTATATCTTATAGTCAAATCTATATCTTATAGTCAAGTCTATATCTTATAGTCAAGTCTATATCTTATAGTCAAGTCTATATCTTATAGCCAAATCTATATATTATAGTCAAATCTATATCTTATAGTCAAATCTATATCTTATAGTCAAGTCTATATCTTATAGTCAAATCTATATCTTATAGTCAAATCTATATCTTATAGTCAAATCTATATCTTATAGTCAAATCTATATCTTATAGTCAAATCTATATCTTATAGTCAAATCTATATCTTATAGCCAAATCTATATATTATAGTCAAGTCTATATCTTATAGTCAAATCTATATCTTATAGTCAAATCTATATCTTATAGTCAAATCTATATCTTATAGTCAAATCTATATCTTATAGCCAAATCTATATCTTATAGTCAAGTCTATATCTTATAGTCAAATCTATATCTTATAGTCAAATCTATATCTTATAGTCAAATCTATATCTTATAGTCAAATCTATATCTTATAGCCAAATCTATATATTATAGTAAAATCTATATATTATAGTCAAGTCTATATCTTATAGTCAAGTCTATATCTTATAGTCAAGTCTATATCTTATAGTCAAGTCTATATCTTATAGTCAAGTCTATATCTTATAGTCAAGTCTATATATTATAGTCAAATCTATATCTTATAGTCAAATCTATATATTATAGTCAAATCTATATCTTATAGTCAAATCTATATATTATAGTCAAATCTATATATTATAGTCAAATCTATATATTATAGTCAAATCTATATATTATAGTCAAATCTATATCTTATAGTCAAATCTATATATTATAGTCAAATCTATATCTTATAGTCAAATCTATATATTATAGTCAAATCTATATATTATAGTCAAATCTATATCTTATAGTCAAATCTATATATTATAGTCAAATCTATATCTTATAGTCAAATCTATATCTTATAGTCAAGTCTATATCTTATAGTCAAGTCTATATCTTATAGCCAAATCTATATCTTATAGTCAAATCTATATCTTATAGTCAAATCTATATCTTATAGCCAAATCTATATCTTATAGTCAAATCTATATCTTATAGCCAAATCTATATATTATAGTCAAATCTATATATTATAGTCAAGTCTATATCTTATAGTCAAGTCTATATCTTATAGTCAAGTCTATATCTTATAGTCAAATCTATATCTTATAGTCAAATCTATATCTTATAGTCAAGTCTATATCTTATAGTCAAGTCTATATCTTATAGTCAAGTCTATATCTTATAGTCAAATCTATATCTTATAGTCAAATCTATATCTTATAGTCAAGTCTATATCTTATAGTCAAGTCTATATCTTATAGTCAAGTCTATATCTTATAGTCAAGTCTATATCTTATAGTCAAGTCTATATCTTATAGTCAAGTCTATATCTTATAGTCAAATCTATATCTTATAGTCAAGTCTATATCTTATAGTCAAGTCTATATCTTATAGTCAAGTCTATATCTTATAGTCAAGTCTATATCTTATAGTCAAGTCTATATCTTATAGTCAAATCTATATATTATAGCCAAATCTATATCTTATAGTCAAGTCTATATCTTATAGTCAAGTCTATATCTTATAGTCAAGTCTATATCTTATAGTCAAATCTATATCTTATAGTCAAATCTATATCTTATAGTCAAATCTATATCTTATAGTCAAGTCTATATCTTATAGTCAAGTCTATATCTTATAGTCAAATCTATATCTTATAGTCAAATCTATATCTTATAGTCAAATCTATATCTTATAGTCAAATCTATATCTTATAGTCAAGTCTATATCTTATAGTCAAATCTATATCTTATAGTCAAGTCTATATCTTATAGCCAAATCTATATCTTATAGTCAAGTCTATATCTTATAGTCAAATCTATATCTTATAGTCAAGTCTATATCTTATAGTCAAATCTATATCTTATAGTCAAATCTATATCTTATAGTCAAATCTATATCTTATAGTCAAATCTATATCTTATAGTCAAATCTATATCTTATAGTCAAATCTATATCTTATAGTCAAGTCTATATCTTATAGCCAAATCTATATCTTATAGTCAAGTCTATATCTTATAGTCAAATCTATATCTTATAGTCAAGTCTATATCTTATAGTCAAGTCTATATCTTATAGTCAAGTCTATATATTATAGTCAAATCTATATATTATAGTCAAATCTATATCTTATAGTCAAATCTATATCTTATAGTCAAATCTATATCTTATAGTCAAGTCTATATCTTATAGCCAAATCTATATCTTATAGTCAAGTCTATATCTTATAGTCAAATCTATATATTATAGTCAAATCTATATCTTATAGTCAAGTCTATATCTTATAGCCAAATCTATATCTTATAGTCAAGTCTATATCTTATAGCCAAATCTATATATTATAGTCAAATCTATATATTATAGTCAAATCTATATCTTATAGTCAAATCTATATCTTATAGTCAAGTCTATATCTTATAGCCAAATCTATATCTTATAGTCAAGTCTATATCTTATAGTCAAATCTATATATTATAGTCAAGTCTATATCTTATAGTCAAGTCTATATCTTATAGTCAAGTCTATATCTTATAGTCAAGTCTATATCTTATAGTCAAATCTATATCTTATAGTCAAATCTATATCTTATAGTCAAGTCTATATCTTATAGTCAAATCTATATCTTATAGTCAAGTCTATATCTTATAGTCAAGTCTATATCTATATATAACAAAATTAATGTCTGAAGATGCTAAACCTTGCACCTAGATCCCACACGAGTGTGTTTAGATTTTACATCTCTGATGGGTCATTATAAAATCCAACTTGATAGTCCATACTTTTAAATTTACTACAGATATCTGATGTTGGTTATGTAATGAGTTTAGCATTCACAGCACACCTTGCTCCACAAAATAGAAAGCAAATGTATTGCTAATAACTTGCTAGATATAAAATGGACCATGATTCAACTTATTGGTCATGCGGTATGTGCGCTGGACTGTTGTTCTGTCATCTCAATGGTCCCTAGTTCAAACCCTGCCTGTGCCGTCACCCCTCTGTCATCCTTCAGGAGGTTTGGACTAGGATGAAGATTATTTTCAACTTTGAAGGAACATCCAAAACATTTAAAACAAACAAATAATCATCACCAGCTATCAGAACAAACTTTTATAAAGAGCTAACAGCAACTCAAGTTCATGACTCTTTTTCCCCTAGGATTTGACTTACATCAAGTGCCGTGGCAGGGACATCACCAAAGGGACCCCTTGAGTGTGAGCGAGACACTGGCATCTGCACTGTACGACCTCTAACCTCCTGCTTCTCTCTGACCCTTTGGGGTTCATCATTGTCAGTCTCATGAATCTTTAGCACTGACCTGTCCTTGATCTCACTAAAAAGAAAGTACAAAAGTATTTTAAAATTTTTTTTTTTTTTCTGAACATTTATACATTTAACTAGACTTATAGGTCATTTAAGATAAGTTCACTAGTTTCTACAGAAGAAGATTGGGTTAAGGTCACAGGATATTGTGACCAATAGTGGGTCAGGCTACAATTTAATTCATCTGTGATAAGCACAATGCCAAAGGTCAAAGGTGATAAGATCAATGCCAAACAGTTGACACCAGGTATTCATTTAAGACTGGGTCATCTCAGGGGCTTCTGTTTAATTTAATGCCAGTAGACTAGCCTAAATTACAATTTGAATATTTCTGGCAATTCCAATCAGCAAACACTTATACCAAGCTTCCACAGAATGGCTGGACTTAGATTTATGAACTTCTGTGTGTATTATAGCTAGTTACATTTTAAGTTTAACAAAACAATTATCTACCTTTGAGAACTAAAATAAAATATGGTTTTCTAATTATGAATATTTTAAATATTTATATTGATAATCAAACAAACACATCCATACGCGAGATCTTCCAGTTGAAAGTAAATATTAGTGGCTGGGTCTAGAAGGTAGATCTTCTTCCTTGGATTCTCTAACATCTCAAGATTCAGATCTGGGAATGCCCTCACAAACAATGCCCTCACTGTGTCCAGTGTAGTAATCTCATTGGGCAGCAGAGACTTTTTGGTCTGATCACCATAGACAAGAAACACCAGCCCTGGAATAGAAACTAGACTTATCAGTATTGAAATGCCAATGCTATCAGTTAATCTAAACTTAAATACACTATGAATTTATTGAGTTTTATTGATGTATGACATTGTCACCACATTTGATCCATTCCTTACCTAAAGGTCTTTCCAGTGAGGTGGAGGCGCTCCGGACAATGGGTAGGCTGGTTCTGGTGAATCCTCCCCTCTGGAACGAGGGCAGCTCTAAGTCACTCATGGTGCCCTGATCATCATACTCCAAGGTATGCCCAGCTTGATGAGGATCATAAGTGACAACAGCTGTCCTCCTTCTCTGTATCTCCCTTGAGCGAGCAGGCTGAAACATGTGTATGACAATGTAATGTTAATGTCAGGCTCTGAGACTGAAACATGTGTATGACAATGTAATGTTAATGTCAGGCTCTGAGACTGAAACATGTGTATGACAATGTAATGTTAATGTCAGGCTTTCTCCTGCGACCGCCATAAACTGGAGGTCAAAAAAAAGGAAAACACTATCTGTAGGCACGAGCTGGGAAGAGTCTGTGGACGCTGTGGATGTCACTTGCAAACAATCTCAAAGGAGAGAGCTGGACGCCTTATGTGCCGATCAGCCCGCGTGGTAAGTCTATGTCTGTTTAAAATCAATCAAAGAGGAGCTCAATGCTCAAAAAAAAAACAGATTCTTGACAGCCCCAGTGTTATCCTCTAACAGTGAGTGGCAAGTAAATCCTTACAAAACCCACTCCCAAATAAAGTTGTTACATACATAATAAGACAAAATCACCTGAAATATTGAAACCAGTCTGACCAATGAAGGATGAGCTAATACCCAACTTAATGAACTCAAATCTAAATCACATCTCTGACCGCCAATGGGTGAAACAAAGCAGACGAGAATTCGAAGAATGTATTCTATCAGCTAACGTCAAGTTTGTTATCAGATTAATGCTTACAAGAATGTGCTAATGAAGTCAGCGGGTCAAGGGTCAAGTGTAACCAATCAGAACGGCACGTTCACTTGACACAGTTGACTGAGCAAGTGACCAGGAAATGTACGATGACTAGATGTGACTACTCATAAAAGGATGCCTACAATTTTAAACATCAACTAGAGTAGGGAAGGCCTAAAAAAATCTTATTTGTGCCAGGCTCGTGTAGTTCATTATTTATACACAAAATCAAGTTTGGAAACTTATTTTTGCAATACCTCTATTCAAGTCATAACTTCGTGGAGCCTGGAACCAGCTAGTAACCAACATGGACAGCTGATATCAAAACTGGCTCTAACGATTTCTCTAGAAACTTAACCTAAGGCCTGAACACTAATCAGCAACGTCACAACCTGTGGGCAGTCTAAACAAATAGCTCGTTGCCACGTCACGACATGGAAACAAGTTATTGGTCTCAACTGCCCACTGGTTGGGATAAAAATGTTCCAGTGTTTTTAATTGTAACATTCATTAATTTTAAAGAGAAAAACAATCGCTATATAGGTGTCATAAAGGAGGTAGACTATGTCTTTTTAAAAAAGTATTTTGACTATTTTTCTTGTTTCAATTTCTGGCTCAGACGGAAGGTGCAAGCAACAGAAACATTAACAATCACAATGTCAGTCACAACTGGCGAGTAACCCTGTTTACACTAAGAAATAAAAAAAAATGTAGTCAGAAGCTATAGTGTTCAAACAAATGATAAAGAATCCTAACATGTAATATTGACTAGCAGCATTAAGGCGTATTTGTCGTCATCGTCATTAACAAAAGAAGGTGATGAGAATATGTCCAAAAAGAAACCCCGACGAGGACTCGGATTTTCGGACCTGCGAATGGTGACAAGAGCCTTTCAAGTCAATTAGAGTTACCAGGACCTATACAGTCACCCATCCTAGATACATTGGATCACTACGAGATGACGTAAGCGAGCATGTCAAGAGAGCATCTGTCCTCATTCCTCGCAGACATTATTAGATGCCTCTAGGACTAACTGTTATAGGTCAATCAGATTACTTTAGAAACGGTTAATAATGAGTTTGGAGACCTTATTGTGTCTATCAAAACCAACAGTGGAAAAGGTTAAACGCAAGTTTGACGAAGCTTACACCATTGTTATAGTATTGAAGTCAGAAACATGATTAAAAAGAAAACAATTCAGGACTAATTCACAAGCTCCTAAAAATTTAGATCAATAATTGTGAAAGCTATTCTCAACACAGTAAAATCTAACAACAAATCTTACTTTCAAGATATCTGCTTGATCTGCTAAATTAAGTTTTAATATTTTATTGTCATTTTTTATTGTTATTTTTAATTGTTATTATTTATATATATATTTTTTTTTTGTTGTGATTTCATTGTTGACATTCCAAATGTATGAATCATTTCAAATGTCATTGTCATTGTGATTGATCTAGTAGTAAAGTCCACGCTACTTATCAGATAACACACGAAGTCACTTAGCGTAGCATTTATTTCTTGACACCAGAATTTAGGCTGGAAATGCAGAAGAGGCACTACCAACTTTATTTCATGTAAACAAATGATAACTGACAACAGTTTGAACCCCCCACCCACCCACAAACACATATAAATACACACATTCTGTGGCCATGAATGACGTGACAGTGGCATGATGACATGACACTGACATACTCGTGTCACTGCAGGCGGAACAAGAGTAGTTCACCTAGCTATTATTGGATCAGTCCAGCGGGACCAAAAACTAGGGGGCCTTCATGACGAGATGATATTAAAACTAATGACATGACCGCCTATGCACTGAGGTTATAGAGATATGTAGACCTTTATAAGACCATACAAACGGGTTACTATTTTAATGTGTATGGAGAACGAATAGAAGAGGCAGGACCTAACACTATGATAATACTGTCAATTACATTTTTTTGTTTACATTTATGAGAATACTAGACGGCCTTTAATATTTTAACTAGGCACAGTAGTGAAATTAAGGTTGAAAAAAAATTAATTAGAAAGGGGTTCCATTGAAACAACTGCAAGGCTTTGAAAAGAAAAGTTTAGTTGTTTATTAGCTGTTGGGTTAGATATGTAGTTAAGTACCTTTTAGGTTTGGAGTTACGCACCTTTTTAGCATTTGTTTAAAGACGATAAGCCATTCGCACGAGCAGACGATTAGTTACGTCACCTAATCAAGACCTTTGAAACCGCAAACAAAATGAGAAGGAGTCGATCTGTGGACCATGGGGCTAACAGTCCACAGAGCTTAAAAAAAAACACGACCAGTCCAACACTATGAAGACATGTCACTAAATGAAAACAAGAATCTAGAAGCTTGAGAACATGTAGCCTGTTAAGAGCTTGGTTGGACACTGGTCACTGAATGGCGGTTGTACAGACTGCTTTAATAAATCCACTTGGAATATGTTTTGATTTCCAAGACTCTTTTATTTTCCTATTAAATACAACAACAACAACAACAACAACAACAACAACAACAACAACAACAACAACAAATCAGTGATTCCATAAAAGAACAGATCACAGAGAAGTGTATTGCACACAGACGTCTTAAGCTTGTTCAACTTTCCTAATCAAAGCGTAGCGTTGGTACAGTCCGAGTACTATCTATCTTTAATGTGCAGCTCTACCCTAAAACCGAACACCATGCTATAGACAGGAAGTGAGACTAGCAGAAAACGTTCAAGAAATACTTTAGGTCAACTTTGTACAGCAACTATTTATAGTAACACTTTTTCAGCGGCCCCTGAAAGAGGAAAAGTCATTAGTTTTGTGCGAAATGTCTGTCCGTCTGTCCCGTTTAGATCTCGTAAACAAGAAAATATAGTGAAAATCCGACATCACAATATTTTAGACCATTCAAAGTTCTGATGCAACGGCTACTTTTTTCTTTTCTGAAAGCGAAAAATCTAATTTTTTAAATCACTTATGCAAGCAGTTTTTTCATACACCACTTTTACAACTACTAACTATTAAACACACAAACACCTGTGGCTCTTAATTAGGGGAGATCCACACATACCATATTTATAACACATTTATGCAAACGGTTGTAGATTTTTTGTAAACAAATATTTCTTTTATATTTGTATTGTTAAGTTATGTAAGTTCTGTTATACTAAGTACCGGTACTATGTTTACACACAAACAAATGTTTACTTTTTTTTTTAAGAGAAAAAAATCTATTTGGTATGCATAATAAGTTAGACCTAATTTAAAACAAATAGTAATCTTGTAAATAGCATTTTCTTCTCCTTATTTTTTTAAATCAAAGAGGGTACTTTTCTCTTGAGGATTCGAATAAAAGATTTAGCCTTTTCAAAACAATTACAACAATCATAAGACTTCAGTTAGGCCGGGGGAGGCGCGGTAGCTCTAATGGGTACCTGACATTAGTTTGGGGAAAAGTAAAGGCGGTTGGTCGTTGTGCTGGCTACATGACACCCTCGTTAACCGTAGGCCACAAAAACAGATTAACTTTACATTATCTGCCCTATAGACCACAAGGTCTGAAAGGGGAACTAGTTAGGCCCGGTTCACATCTAACTTAACATTCACTTTCACCTATCCTTTGATCTGCTGGACCGCTGTGGCACTACACAAGATCTGTCAACCTTCTTTCTCTATTCTTATCTCTCATTTGTCTTTGATATAATTTCATTTGGATGTTTTTTCTGAAAATATTGAAGCCTGCCTGGGTGGACCACTTCGGGGGCCGATTTTGAGTTTGTGTTTCCACACAAATTGTCTTTGTAACCTTGTTAATTGTGTCTTAAGTCTAATTAGATACACGCTACACCCTATACAAACATCAAATGCCACCACGTCATAAGGTTTTAATTTTGGACCAACTTTTGATTTTTATGAAGCAATTAAAGCGATTATCGTTTCAGTCAATATCTACTGAAATTCAAGAATCAACATGTTACATTGTATTTCTTTTTCCCCCTTACTTGTGTTTGAATACTGGAAATATAACAGTTATTTTTATTTACCAATTAAAGTGATTATCTACTAAGATTCAACTTTAACTTGTTATGTTGTAAATCTTTTTTCCCTCTGCGTTTGAATAATTGAAATCGAGTCAGTGTGCAATAAAATAAGTATCAACAAGTATTGGATAGATTATGTAGCAGGTGGCCCTAATAGTAGTTGGCTATACATGACTTACTTTAGCAGGTGGCCCCCAATAAAAGGAGGCCATGACTTGGAAGGGTGTCAGTCAACTGTATCAGTCACAAAACGGAAAGTTCAATGGGAACTAAAAACAAATCCAATCCATGTATTCCTGTTCCAACTCTCACGTCCATAGCATTGAAAGTGTCACCACTGCGATGTCTCTAGAACAACAAATCTCTATTGCACTGAACAGAGAGCCCAGAGCGCAGACACAGCTTCACACACACAAAAAACCACTACATCCTCAAGCACTGTCCAGGTCTTTATGCCGTAACATCGAGAAATGTCCGTGTGGACAAATAGAGCGCCTAGACAGGTGTGTTGCTACACACACGCGCGGAATACATGCTGTGTGCGGGTCTCAAGACACCAACACAACGAGCTAAGAGGGTTTTTTTTTTCTTTCCTTCAAACAAAAAGTTCAATTTTTTTTTCTCTCTCTTTCACACACTGTGACAACAAAATCCAATGATCCACATAGCAAAGGGCATGTCACCGCCTTTTTTTTTATCTTCAACTTTTTCTACTTGGGCGAGTGACTTCCCTTGTGTGAAATGATTAAATAGTTCGATCTCATTCACTTTATATATGCACACTCTCTAAGACGCATCGACGACACCGTCCGCCCCCCCCCCCCAACTCCCTTCACCTGCAACTTTGCGCAAGTCAAACAAAGCCAGGAGGCTGGTGCTCGGAAGATGGTGGTCACAGTGTTGCCAACTGCACAACAGGCATGCAGGTATTGATGATCAAAAACACAGCTAAAAATGACGCAATTGAGCGACACGCCAAAGCCAGACAGAAGCGGAACTCCAAAGGAAAGCAATCAAACGTATCAGATGCGCCAAAAAGAAAAAACTTGTTACAGCGAAATAAAAAAAAATGTGTAATGCTTGGTGGTGTATGTGCTTCAGACTGTGGTCAGTCATTTCGTGTTTTAACCCTTTCATCTCCTCGCACGAGGTTTGAACAAGGGCAATAATAATCTTTATATTTGAACGTCCAACAACTTCTCAAATAAACAACAAAGTTTCTCGAGTGGGTAATAAAACGTGTATTGAAACCGATTCCGGGGTAATTCGGTAGAGAGTGTTAGGCAAATACTTATTTTCATCATTTATTGAGTGCATCTTAGAGCAGGTTACACTTAGTAACGACAAGAGGAAAAAATAAAGTATCGAACTCAGGAACTTAAGCTACTTCCGAGAACACTGCCATGTCATGTGGTTGGTAGAGGAATTCCGGGCACGGCTTCTCAGTCTCAATATGGCGCCTCGGGTGGAAACCATCGTTAGAGGAAACAAATAGTCCAATCTAGAAACAAAAAACTGGAGCCTCGTTGTGGTGCCAAGGAACAAAGTTCTTTGCACTGATGGGGATGGAAGTCCTGCTTTATGACGGACACCAGCACAGCCGCACTGGTACAGACTCAGAGAAAGAAAATGTCGAGGTTTCCTGGCAACAAATTTGCATCTGTGTGAATTATTTTCAGACAGATCAAGGGTTCAAACATGCTGGAGAAAGGGCGCTTCCATTGGTCTAGACTAGTTTAGAGTTTCAAGAGTCCAAGTCTCTTACAATGACAAATTCGGTGAAGGAATCAATACAATCCTTGAGAACATCTATCCACTTAGACCTGTTCCATTTTCAAAGCTGTATTTAGACTTTTGAAGTGTGTCATTTATATTAAATACATTAGTAACATGGCTGCCACTTGTGAACTCTCAAGATATATCCTTCGGTGTGTTAAATTCATGACACATCCGACAAAGCAGTTTTCCATAATGGTAACACGGCCATATCTACAGACAGGAACAGCGAACACACCACCCTGGGCGAGTGAAAGCCTCTGAATCAACAACCACTAACAGACAAGTTACGAGATCACATTTCTGCTCTTACAATTTGAATAATGAAGAGCTCTTAACATTAAGATTTGGTTTTGAAAAAGGGGAACCACGGCTAGTAGTGACCCTCCTGTCTGTTATCACTTAAATTGATATATAACGACTACAAGAGTCCAAGACTATATAATGTAATAATGTAACAGAGAAGGGGGGGGGGGTATGAGAAGAAACATACACAAAAGCTACTAACAAAATACGAAACTATATCAGTGATATTGAGGGGGAAAAAACACTAAATCTATTTAAATTCAGATTGTCACAATTTTAAATTTTTTAAATTTACAAAACAAAAACGTTGGAACATTGGTTTTGTGATTTCTCCAATAGTGAAAATGAAAAGGATAATTATTACAAGCAAATATGAAAAAATAAAGGCTTACAAAAGGGTAAAACTCCACATTTACAGCCATATCAAAACTTTAACATTTAATTCCCTTTTTTGATAACAAAAAAATAAATAATAAATTACCACTATTTAATTAACTAATTACTTTTTTTTTATATTTGGATTAATGAATAATTATGCGAAGTGTGAACAATGGAAAGTGTTCAATAACGTGTTGAAAATGTGTACCAGACAGACAGACAGGGTGAGTTGATATAAGCTTTGATTTTCAAACAAAAGTTAACAAGCTATGCTGGAGGTAGGTTTCGCTGTAGATCTTTTGTTGTTCAAATGATTGCAGCACTTCTTCTGGTTCAGTTCGGTGAAAATCAAGCGTCCACTGACTGACCGTTACACTGGTGTAACGTAACAAGTAACACGTTGTCGCACGTGACGTGACATCAATGTCATGCTGGGAAGTGACATCCGGATTACAAGCCAATCAATCTTCATAATTCTCTCTCCCTCCCACCAGCGAGCTCTAGGTATAGGCTGGGAGGAACAGGGGGCAACGTTACACAGTCGAGGTGAGAAAGGGGGGGGCAGCAAGAGGTAGGGTGAGGTACGAAGAGGTAGGGAGAGGTAAGAAGAGGTAGGGAGAGGTAAGAAGAGGTAGACCAGTGAGAAATGACTCATCCAGTCCAGCTTTTCATAAAACAACAAAACAAACTATTTGGCTGAGCTGGTCCCAGACGACAAAAAAAAACAAAAAAACCTGTAATTAATTGCGTTAATAAATGCTATCTTGTTACAAAGTACACGTGTTTCTTCTAATCCACGTGTTAATACATGTGTGTGTTATGTTAATCATGGAGCCATATGTTAATCATATTGTGACGGCAAAGAAGAAAGTGAAAATGTATTCCTGACGTATGTCAAGTATTTCTTTTCATGTGGAGTCTCTCTAAAAAAAAAGCAGAGGCCTATTGTGTGTTTGTCCTACCATATGTGTGTTTGTCCTACCATGTGTGTGTTTGTCCTACCATGTGTGTGTTTGTCCTACCATAGTGGAAAATAAAAAAGCTTTTTCCTGAGAGTGTACCTTTTTATTTAGTTTTTGTCTTATTTTTTTTTTACTTGACTAATAAGCATCCTAAACCAGCGATGCACGAACTACGACTCGCGGACTGAATTCGGTTGGGTATCACTGTCCTAAACCAAGGATTATAACAGTCCAGACTAGTTTATTAAATAAAATTGAATAGCATTTTATTTTGGTTTTATCTTGAACACACTAACAAAATTTTACGTCCAAGTTGATTTTATATTTATAATTTGTTAAAATAATATCGTTGCTTATTGTGTCATACAGAGAGGCAGAACAAGTTAGCACACAAGTCAACCTATCAAAAGGTTTCGTTTAAGAATCGAATAGAAGAGGACATCTTTATCAAAAAAATATTACAAAATTGGTTACCATAAAAACTTATTGATTTAACAGTTTACATGTAAATTCAGTTCATACGATTACATGTTGCATGTCACCCACGCAATAATCAAGTGCCTTTCCAACCCCAACGGTCTATTATTCCTGATCACAACCTGCGCTCTGAAGAAGTTGACCAAAAGAAAGTGGGCTTTCTCAAGTGTATACACGCCCACTAACACAGATACGAGCACGCAGAAACTTGTTTATCAGCACAGTTACATTTTCCACCTTATTTCTTAATCGATGGACCCAGTATTGTTGTTCCCATCTACTCAACAGTGATCGATTATTGGGCTCACGTGCCCATTTGAAACGTGCAGTACCAAAAAGAATAAAGTCTCACAGTCTGTGTTAGAGATTACATTGACAGTCTCACAGTCTGTGTTAGAGATTACATTGACAGTCTCACAGTCTGTGTTAGAGATTACATTGACAGTCTCACAGTCTGTGTTAGAGATTACATTGACAGTCTCATAGCCTGTGTTAGAGATTACATTGACAGTCTCACAGCCTGTGTTAGAGATTACATTGACAGTCTCACAGTCTGTGTTAGAGATTACATTGACAGTCTCACAGCCTGTGTTAGAGATTACATTGACAGTCTCACAGTCTGTGTTAGAGATTACATTGACAGTCTCACAGTCTGTGTTAGAGATTACATTGACAGTCTCACAGTCTGTGTTAGAGATTACATTGACAGTTTCACAGCCTGTGTTAGAGATTACATTGACAGTCTCACAGCCTGTGTTAGAGATTACATTGACAGTCTCACAGTCTGTGTTAGAGATTACATTGACAGTCTCACAGCCTGTGTTAGAGATTACATTGACAGTCTCACAGCCTGTGTTAGAGATTACATTGACAGTCTCACAGCCAGTGTTAGAGATTACATTGACAGTCTCACAGCCTGTGTTAGAGATTACATTGACAGTCTCACAGCCAGTGTTAGAGATTACATTGACAGTCTCACAGCCTGTGTTAGAGATTACATTGACAGTCTCACAGCCAGTGTTAGAGGATTACATTGACAGTCTCACAGCCAGTGTTAGAGATTACATTGACAGTCTCACAGCCTGTGTTAGAGGATTACATTGACAGTCTCACAGCCAGTGTTAGAGATTACATTGACAGTCTCACAGCCAGTGTTAGAGATTACATTGACAGTCTCACAGCCAGTGTTAGAGATTACATTGACAGTCTCACAGCCTGTGTTAGAGGATTACTTTGACAGTCTCACGGTCTGTGTTAGAGATTACATTGACAGAGATCTCAAATGACTTAGAATCACTAAGCCCTGACTGTTGGGCTTGGTGGTTACAAAACTAAGTACCACTCAACAAAAAAAAACTCAACCTGACATCAGCGCTTCTCAACCTGACATCAGCGCTTCTCAACCTGACATCAGCGCTTCTCAACCTGACATCAGCGCTTCTCAACCTGACATCAGCGCTTCTCAACCTGACATCAGCGCTTCTCAACCTGACATCAGCGCTTCTCAACCTGACATCAGCGCTTCTCAACCTGACATCAGCGCTTCTCAACCTGACATCAGCGCTTCTCAACCTGACATCAGCGCTTCTCAACCTGACATCAGCGCTTCTCAACCTGACATCAGCGCTTCTCAACCTGACATCAGCGCTTCTCAACCTGACATCAGCGCTTCTCAACCTGACATCAGCGCTTCTCAACCTGACATCAGCGCTTCTCAACCTGACATCAGCGCTTCTCAACCTGACATCAGCGCTTCTCAACCTGCGCTATGACTAGCTACATCTAGAAATAGGAAGGGAAACGGCCAACAAAAGAACGAAACAGAGTTCTCAAGCAGACAGAGAAGCGCATGTATGTGTGTGTACATGTCTTGTGAGAAAAGTAAAGGTGGAGGTACTGTAGACGGCTGCTTGGTGGTATGGTATGCGCTCTTGACTGTCGTCTCGATGGTTTCGGGTTCAAACTCTTGCCCACGCCCTCAACGCCGTCCTGCGAGAGGTTTAGGCTAGGATTAAATAATCTTCCATTTCTGAACGAACATTCGAAACAAGTCAAACAACACAGATACAACTTTTAAAGAGTGTGTTTGGGTGAGTAGAGGTGAATGCTAGCTAGAGACCCGGCTCTACCATACAGCCACAACGTCAAAGTCTATAGCTTCTACTCTAACCTAATCTAATTATGTACTAGTCAAGTGGATCCGTCCTACTCCCAGATTGTAGATCTAAGCACCGAATAAATCATGTTACGGACGTGTCAGTCGCGGATAATTCTCATTGAGCATGCTAAAGTTTTGAGTTCATGGAAGCCCTTGGGGGTTGTAATAGAGCTAAAAATAGCTTTTACCTAAGACAAGGGAAGTAAGCATTTATAGTTCGACGCAAGTAATAACACTATGAAAAGCAGACCTGCTACTATATCGGGAAATGAAATAAATTGAAATAAGATTGTACTGTTATTTGAGGTCTATTCCTCGACAAGATTTGATTGTTATTTTGTTGTGCATCTCTCAATTCTAGTTTTCGGTAGCGTAAGTGATACCAAACTGAAGGTAACAGAAATAAGACTATAAACGTTATCTCGTCAATCGTAAATGAGATGCAATACATTACCACAATTTCAATCCAAAGGCCGAGTAATTAATATGCAAACACCGAAGATCATATTTTGGTAGAACCTTCCTTTTCCCTTTTTGTTTAACTAAATAATAAAAACCCAACCCACCAAGCGACATTTGCTGGTTTCTTCTTGGCAATGTAATATCACAAAAACAATTAAACAAATTACTCCCCCTGCTTCTAGCAGCAAGTCGATCCCTGTAAGACAAGCTAAGACTTTGTGATCCTTTAAAACACTGTATCCGGTCCTATCGAGATAAAAACCAGGTCAAATTATTTCCTTCTATCGATTAACAAACAGTCCCCCCCCCCCCGGGAGCATAAAGACGCAGACATTTCAAGACGCAAACCCAAATAAGTATCTAGGACACTGCGTCTTCTTGCTAATACTACGTTTGGTCTTACAAAACTTGGAATCAGAATATGTAAACTTGACACATTTTCAACACGCTAGTTCTTCACCCAAACTAAATATAACTGTCTGAAGTAGCTATGTTTCAAATGTTTGAAATAAAAATGAGTCCTCCCTATACCCTTAAGAAGTCTTTACAATTGTCCTAACAGGCTTGTATTTGAAAGATGCGAGGGGGGAAGTTTTATCATTGCCAATGTATTTAGTTTAGTTTGTACTAAATGATAAAATGATATCTTCAGGACTGGAGCCTTTAAGATTAATCAGTTTGACAACCTGTGAAAGTCATAGCCACAGGTGTTGAAAGGGCGATAACTTGGGGAAGAGGGTTGTGAGGGGGGGGGGAGATGTACTGTCCTCAACTAGACCTAATAAACTGCAACTTTTGAAAATTATCAACAAGTAAACATTTAAAAAAAAAAACTCTTCCCAAACCCCTCCCCCACCGCTTTTATTTTTCTCGCGTTATTCTTTTTTTAAATCTTAAAACTTTCTAGGTCACCTGTCGAGGACCCTGGGAGACATTCAATAATAGGCGCGATGACTCATGGGCTTACTGTATGACCTCGTGTGACCTAGGGTAGGATAGCGCGAGGGAGGGTGGAGAGAGGCGCTGATTGGTTGTAGAAGTATGTCACGTTACATGCAAGGTCATCCAGCAGGTTTCTTGCTCCAGTGTAGAACCAGGCGTTGGATGATTTGATTCATGTTTTCATTGGGGTTTTTATTCATAATAATTATAATTTGAAAATAACATTAGCCTCAATAAGTTCAACTGTCTTAGGTTCAAACTAATATTTCATTAAATGCCCCTCCCTTTCTCTTTCTATATTTTTTCAGTGTGTGTGTGTGTGTGCATGTTGGAATCGTGGTTCAAACATAAGTACAGAAAATTTTGAAAGCTTGTAGGTGGATAATGGTGGTGGTGGGGGTGGGGGGTATTAAGGAAACGTATCGTTGCTCTAACCTCAATAGCATTCCCACCACTGACCATGGATTGACAACTATGAGACTGTTATCTGTATAGTCATAGGACCTTGTAAGAGATTAGCTAAGTGCTTTGAATCTGGTTTCACTTTTGACATATCCGCAAAACTTTGACACCTAGCCTCAGTCCTTCAGAAATTTTCATGAAATTTAAACTACAGGGCCATTACCAGCTTTGTTTTTAAGGGTGGCACTTTTACAAGGGTTCCATATTTAGCAGTATGACATTTAGACTCTACTTGGCAACTATTACTTTTCACTCCCAATTAATTCTTATAGCAGCGATTCTCAAAATCGTTACTGGAAGCACAATATGGGCGACATTTTACATGTGACGTTTTACAGTGCCCATGTTTAAATGTTTTTTGTTTGTTTTTTTACACTTGTCAACTTTTTTCCCTTTTAGTTCATCGCGAATTCGCTTTATATGAGCTAAATACATCTCCAACCATGTAGCAAACAAAATCTAACAACTTTAAGGGCACTCTGCTAGAAACCAGCAACAACGTTGTAGCACCCAATTAACGATTTGCTACTTTTTTAAAAATCTGGCAATGAATTCATCTTCTGGCACCATTGTGAGGATCATTTTAATGTAACGTGAGATCTTTTTCGTTTTATTATTATTTATTTTATATTTTTACTTTTCAGGTACCAAAATGTGGTCGTTATATTTGAATTCAAATTCAAGGTCAACAACTTCATATGTTTCATCATTGAGGCTAGACAGAATACGAGGACCTTTACTCTTAGTTACAAAGTCAAATTCGATATAAGATATTTTCAGTCTATATATAATGCTGTTTATATACATTTCTTAGACTTCGATATTGTTTGTAGCTGAATGATCAACTTTTTATTTCATACAATCCTAGTAAACCTTATCGAATACGACTATTTCTCACTGTGCGGAGACACATGTTTGGGAACCACTGATTGATTGAATCTACACAATCTATCGAGTACTTAATTGAACGCTGCAATGACTACCTGACCTAAACGTCAGGAATGCGAAGTGCGGCTGAGATGGTCTGGCCATACATTCCCCTAGCCACAAGTGGCTACTGAAACATGTGAGCCCCCACTTCACCTAGTCCCAGGTATAACGGCGAACAACCAAGTGCCCCAGGCCTAAAATCTCCTCCCCCCCCCCCGATTTCTTTGATCTACTTTCACACACATCTTGAAGCCTCCTAAAGAACATAGTCCCACATCATCCGATCCAAATATAACTTTAGGGATAATACTAACATGGAAGCTCCGTCGGATCGTGTGAGCAGAGAGGGGTGAAATGGGCACTGGTGGAGGGATGGGAGGGGGGGGTTCAGATTTGGTAAAGAAGAGAAGATGAAAAGAAGGGGGGGGGGACAGAATTAATGCGAGGAAGAGGAGGAAAAAATCCATACCACCAAGGCCAGATTTTTGTAGGCCCAACAAATACAAATCCATAGTTGGGGCGTCCCCTTCTCATTTCTTCCCAAAATGTTTTCTTTGACCCGGAGAAGATGGAGGTCTTGTTTAAAACGTCTTGTCTTATAATAGACCACGTCCATACTGGACGCAAAGACCTTCCTGCGAGGAACGGTACCAGGAAAAAGAAGAGGTAGGCAGCTAAAGCGATGGGAAGACAACATTTAAAAATGAACAGGCCTGTCATTGAAAGAGAGGCACAAGACAGAGAGGAATATAAAAAAAGACAGACGACAGATCTTGTGGGGTACCCACCCCGACGTCCAACATACTAAGGGCGATAAATTGTATATTGCAAGGTCAGGGTTGTCCACGTGCGTTGTAAGAGTGCAGACATCTGACAATTAGAATACGAGTAGAATACGTGGGATGTCGTTAGACTCTAGACTGGGGGATAAAGTTTGTCGAAAATTCTAATAAGAGGGGGAAAAAAATGGGCAAGGGTGGGGGGGGGGGAATACATTAAGATCAAATGTTGGCAGTGAGTTGAAGTTTTAAAAGAGCTAGTTTTCGACCAAACATAGCTATAAGAGAATCAAAATTTCAATTTTAAAATTATTATAATCATATCATCAGTCATAAACCCCATGACTTAAGTCAATATAAAATGCAACAGTTTAGACATATAGTATTTTAAGATTCAGATAGCCAACGGGGTAAAGGAGTCAACCTTTGTAGAGCTTTTTTTTTTTTTAAGTTTATATTAGACTCTAATAAGTGCATGTAAACATTGGACGACTGCTAGAAGCTCATTGCTGATAGCGTGAAGACACAACTTGCAGAATTACAAATGGATAAGCTTGCGTGAATGTCCAATCCAACATTTTGTAAAATGAGTGAAATCGCGCCATCCTTGCAAAACAGAGTTGGATTGACCGATAAAGCTTTTCACAACTGTAGCTCTCACTTCTTTGATTAGATATTTTAATTATCTAAAAGATCATTGCATTATGAGGAGGGGACTATATTTTTAAAACAAGTAAAATATTTTTTTTTTAAGTTTTTTTTTAAAGCAGCAAAGTTTATATAAGGGAAAGAAGTGCATCCATATCTCTCAATACCGCAAGGTTTAGGTCCCATTTTCTATATTAGAACAAAATTGGAATTTCGGTAAATTTACCACTAATTGATTAAAACTATACCACAAAAAAACTATACCAAAAAAAAACTATACCAACAAAACTATACCAAAAAATCTATACCAAAAAAAAACCAGCTCGAAACAAAGCCAAACCAAACCAAAAAAATATATACATTATTTTCCCCAAAGATAATAGAGAACATGAATTCGCCATGATATAACACAAACTGCACGTGACGACCAATTAATGTATGCATGATTACTTGCGATAAATTCCGGCACTCAATTATCATTCCAGAACGAAGTCCCCACCTTGTAGCTTTAATCAATCGTCTGCACGGGATACATTTTCTTCCACTGCCGCGTTCACCGGAATCGATGCATCAAAGCGCCCCCTACTCATTTATGCAGTCTATAGAAATCGAATACATTAAAGGAGTCGTCCCGCAGGACCACGAAACAAAAGGGCTCGCCTGATGGATGTGCTTCCGATTACTTTACTGTCCTGAGAGCTGCACAATGTATCATTCGATTACTAAGCTATAAATACAACACTTAAGAGAAGATATTATATAATGATTGAGGAGGTCCAGTGAAACGAAATAGTGTCATGGGATGATTCGAAGATAAAACGCTTGCAAAACTACCAAAAAAATAGAACTTATGGCTGCCTGGTCGTATGGTATGCACACTGGACTGTCGTTCAATGATCTCGATGACTCCGGTTTCGAGTCGCCATGGGACGCTTGGGATAGAATGTAAAAATTGTAAATTTAAAATTCAGATTGAAACCCCGAAACAAGTAAAACAAACAAAACAATAAAATTCATTTTCAAAAGAAAGAAAAAAGAATTTTAACTTTACAAAACAATTATATACCGTTAGTAAGAATCAACACTTATTTAAATTTTTGGCTCCAAAAGTATAAAGGATGTTTTAGATCTGTGGTTTTATTTTGAGAAAGGAATGGGTTTCCTGAATCAGCCAGGAAAACCAACGACTTAGCAGAGCTTAAGTAATTTATCAACATGCATGACTAGACTTACACATGAGATGTGTAGGACATAATTATCGTCTTTTTTGAAGTAACGTCTGTACTATATAAGATAAGAAGATTGACTGCGTGACATTGGACGAGTGAATACACAAGGTGCTGCCAAACTAGCCAAATTCATTTCAAGCGTTTTATTGCAAAAAGCATCAGAGGAAAACATGATTGCAAAGTTTTGTTGTTTTTTTTTCAACATGGTTTCTTGACTAAAGAATGTACAAGGTAAATGAAAGCAACAAAAACAGTCTTAGAGTTAACTAGTCTTTACATCGATACGCTTGAGGAAATGTGAGCAATTAAAGCAACTGTGTTTTGTTAACCAGTCTTTACATCGATACGCTTGAGGAAATGAGAGCAATTAAAGCAACTGTGTTTTGTTAACCAGTCTTTACATCGATACGTTTGAGGAAATGAGAGCAATTAAAGCAACTGTGTTTTGTTAACCAGTCTTTACATCGATACGCTTGAGGAAATGAGAGCAATTAAAGCAACTGTGTTTTGTTAACCAGTCTTTACATCGATACGCTTGAGGAAATGAGAGCAATTAAAGCAACTGTGTTTTGTTAACCAGTCTTTACATCGATACGCTTGAGGAAATGAGAGCAATTAAAGCAACTGTGTTTTGTTAACCAGTCTTTACATCGATACGCTTGAGGAAATGAGAGCAATTAAAGCAACTGTGTTTTGTTAACCAGTCTTTACATCGATACGCTTGAGGAAATGAGAGCAATTAAAGCAACTGTGTTTTGTTAACCAGTCTTTACATCGATACGCTTGAGGAAATGAGAGCAATTAAAGCAACTGTGTTTTGTTAACCAGTCTTTACATCGATACGCTTGAGGAAATGAGAGCAATTAAAGCAACTGTGTTTTGTTAACCAATCTTTACATCGATACGTTTGAGGAAATGAGAGCAATTAAAGCAACTGTGTTTTGTTAACCAGTCTTTACATCGATACGCTTGAGGAAATGAGAGCAATTAAAGCAACTGTGTTTTGTTAACCAGTCTTTACATCGATACGCTTGAGGAAATGAGAGCAATTAAAGCAACTGTGTTTTGTTAACCAGTCTTTACATCGATACGCTTGAGGAAATGAGAGCAATTAAAGCAACTGTGTTTTGTTAACCAGTCTTTACATCGATACGCTTGAGGAAATGAGAGCAATTAAAGCAACTGTGTTTTGTTAACCAGTCTTTACATCGATACGCTTCAGGCTTGCTGGCTGAGTGGTATGGCTTCCGAACCGAGCGATCTTATGTTCGAATCTCGGTGACGGCTGGGATTTTTTTTGAATTTCGGGATTTTTATGATATTTTTCTGATTTCTGATGGATGCATGACATTAAAAAGGAAAAGTAAAGGCGATTGGTCGTTGTGCTGGTCACATGACACCCTTTTAACCGTCAGCTATAGAAAGAGATTAGTTTTGCCTCATCTGCACTATAGATCGCAAGGTCTGAAAGGAGTCGTTTACTTTTTACTTTCAATGATAGAATGGACAAACGCTGAGGAGATCTCTAGTGAGGTCCAATACCATATCGATACCCTATAGATAACACTGGACAAGACAACATGTGCATTCATTCGCCAAAACAAAACAGTGGACCGTTACATTGTAAAAGGTCACTTCTAAATTCCTACAATGTACTGCCATATTCCTTGAAGGAGCGTGTAGGAGGAGCCAAATGATGAGCCGGTGGAACTAAATTTTTGATTGCACAGTTTGTTTGTTTTTTTCATTACCACAATATGCAATGGGTTTATCAATAGGGGACCGTATTTGTGATTCCTATTCGGTTAGCTCTAGGTCTAAGTAGCCTAGATCTACTGCCTAACAAAACGTTTTCACATAGAATCCAACGTATGGTGGGAACATATGCTATTATTTTATTATATCTACATCTTTCAAAGGAAATCTAACAAAATTAAATAAAATTATTTTTTTTCTTTTACAACTTGACCAGTGAATAAACCCAGCGCGCGCAAACACACACACAAATCGAAAGGAAATTTTGAATATTACAGAGGGCCTGGGGCACCATCCAGCTGTTCCAAATCGTTCGCAAATAGACGCTGTGTGTAAATTTGGTGTTGACATAGGCCCATCGACATGCTCCGACTATGACAACCATTTGTTCACATGCTTTACATAGGGGAAAGAAAAAGGACAGGGGGGGGGCGTAGTTGCTGAGGTACTGAGGTAGATGTGCCATTCCAATGTTTGCCTAATGAATAATGGACTCGGCGCATAGACACACACACTGGCACACACTTAGAAAAAGACATTTCCTAATAATGTCATAATCCAGACACAGCAGGTGACACGGTACATTATTCATTTTAGCAGATAAGCAACACGTAGTCGGGATTCAAACCGTCCTAACGAGCCACCACCTCCAATCCAGCATATATATATATATATATATCGGAATTTAGTCAAGTGCATATTTACTTACTTATAGCTAGTTTTATCTATGTTGCGTATGCTACCGAAGTGCAAGCACCTACTTTTACTCTTTTATTTGTAGGTCGTCGTATTGATTTAAAAAAAGGTTTTTTAAAAATGCATAATTTCGTTTCGTGTAAAGCAGCCTAACGAACATATTTTGCATACACAAGAGACTGATAGGTAAATTAATATCCAAACCACTCCCTCACCCCACCCAAAACAGCCGTACCTCATTTGTTATCGAATAAAAGAAATGATTAGATCTAACAGGTGCACACAACATACGTCCTGTGGGCCATATCCGGCCCGTAAATTCGACGTTCCCGTTACTTGGAAACTTTTGTCTTTACTGGAAAAAAAAAAGTTATGTTAAAGAAAAAAAAGTGAAACGCTTGTAAAAAATGTACATGTCCCTGGTCAAAACAAAAAGATCAGGTCTCACTGGACTTAGTAGATGGACATATTACTCTAAGCCGTCAATGTATGGTCGAGTTACTGCTGGTGTACAACAAGCATTTCTAATCTAGAGACACGAAATGTCCAATCTAGAGACACAAAATGTGCAAGTAATGTCTCCTTGGAGAAAAGTAATGTCTTTTAGAAAAAGGTAATGTTCCCTTGTGGAGAAAAGTAATGTCTTTTAGAAAAAGGTAATGTTCCCTTGTGGAGAAAAGTAATGTCTTTTAGAAAAAGGTAATGTTCCCTTGTGGAGAAAAGTAATGTCTTTTAGAAAAAGGTAATGTTCCCTTGTGGAGAAAAGTAATGTCTTTTAGAAAAAGGTAATGTTCCCTTGTGGAGAAAAGTAATGTCTTTTAGAAAAAGGTAATGTTCCCTTGTGGAGAAAAGTAATGTCTTTTAGAAAAAGGTAATGTTCCCTTGTGGAGAAAAGTAATGTCTTTTAGAAAAAGGTAATGTTCCCTTGTGGAGAAAAGTAATGTCTTTTAGAAAAAGGTAATGTTCCCTTGTGGAGAAAAGTAATGTCTTTTAGAAAAAGGTAATGTTCCCTTGTGGAGAAAAGTAATGTCTTTTAGAAAAAGGTAATGTTCCCTTGTGGAGAAAAGTAATGTGATTAAAGAGAAAAGTAATGTCTTTTTGGAGAAAAGTAATTCTCCTTTGGAGATAACCAGCAATGCCCCATTCGAAAAAAAAATCCTCTAAGGAACAGTCAATTCCTCTGTTTGACTAGTAATGGTACTTTTCGAGACCATATGTCCATAACGCACACGAGTTTGACAAGACCTATGCTTTGCGAGATTGTTATATATTCAGTTTAATGACCAGAGGAATGACATCGCAGGCGAAATAAATTTTCTTTTCAGAATAAACTTTTTTTTTTTCTGTCGTAAGAAATGTTAAAGCTAGAAATGACCCTAGCAGAAGAATACGCCATTCAAAAAGCTTACAAAAGTGAAGGCCTAGTTTCAATCACGTCAAGTCTAGATCTAGCTTGGAGGACACTAGAGAACTTATTTATGTTGATCTTAAGGACGGAACACTGAAAAGATTTCCCCATGTCGGGAGGTAGAGAGGTAGGGAAAGGGGCGACAATACCCAGCAGGTCTATTATACTGTCTTCAAGCCAGCCAATGAACACCTTTTACAAAATTTGAAATTACATCCCAGCTTCCTCCAGTGTACTTCCTACAGACGTCTACTTTCGATGATACGGAGTCACCAGCCTGACATTACAGGGGAGTCTTTTAGTTAAGAAATATAATTCAAGACTTTTTGGATGATACAATGGCAGGGTTCTGAATACCAGCCTCCTGACATTCACACAGTGGTACAATTAAACATCAATTTGTGAGGTATCACAAAGTCTCCATTCAGTTGGCCTATCTCATAAGTTACTCATAACCTGATTAGTTAAGACCTTAGGATTACGTTGCGGTTAGATCCTGACATAATCTACAGTACGATTGGATAAACTTTGGTCTGATAAAGGCAATGTAAATGAACTGGTTTTCTGCACAGTTTGATAACATTCGGTTAATATTAGAAATTGGGCCGTTTCTTGTTTTCAACACTCCCTATTTTAAAATAACTTTTGGTAGGCAGGAAAGTGGATGGTAAAAATTGCAACGCAACTGTCAGGAGCAGAACAAAGCAAAGCGCCTGAAGGTGTGGCTTGCAACTGATTGTTTACAACTGAAGCTTTAAACTAGTATTGGAATAACATCTGTGTTTTAGCGTTCTATTTAACAACGAACCTTGAGAGATAAGTCGCTACAAGGGTGACATTTCCAATACTAGAAACAAAGAAAAAAATGTTTTGAGGGTTTAGGAAAAACAAAGTGGTTGATGTCATTGTAATGAATGAAATATTTCTTAGACATTCACTCAACTGGAACTCATATGCCATAGCAATAAGGTCTTTTTTTTTTTTATCGTATCGGTTCACTGAATAAGTAATAAAACAAAAAAGTGTTGCACACATGCACAACTTAAAAGGTTGAATGCCCCTTTAGTATTTCTTAAGTCACATTAACTTCAGTCACATTAACTTCAGTCACATTAACTTCAGTCACATTAACTTCAGGAACTCAAATCGGTAACAAAAATTTAAGATGGAAAAAAAACAACAAAAGACTGAGAATAACCTATGGCCAGATTTTTAGCTTCTAGAAAAGTCTAATCTGATCAGATTGCAGAATTGTTGCTAGTCGTAAGGTACGCGAGTCGGACTGTCATTCGGACTTCTTGATGGTCCCGCGTTTATAAACTGCCGGCTGACACCCCCCCTCCCCCCGCCGTCCTTGGGGAGATTTGGACTAGATCTAGAGCGCAATTCATCTTCAACTCAGAAGGAACATCCGAAAATGTGAAACATTTTACAAACATTTTACAGAATTAAAAATCATATGCACAAGAATATAAGACAAGCATAGCCTACAAGTGTATTGAATTCAAAATCACATCCCTTACAAAAAAACTATCAACAGAAACACGTTGGTTACTTACTCGTATACAGGTAAAATGCACTGAATTAATCAAGAGCGATAATTACCTGATCATTAGTTATTGGACTCGGAATAATCTCCTCTTCCATTATGTAATCAATCTAATGACTGGAAGTAACCTAACAACTTTACAGTAAATCACAACACTGGCAGACGAAATGGTTGCAGCATACTGTGGTGGAAATCTGTCCCACCGTTGTTTATAGCTAGATGTAGATCCAGTTCAAGACGATATAACCAACGACAGAGTTTAGTTCAACCACCCGCCCACACGACGTGATAAAGGAAAAACAACTTGCAAACCTGACTTGTCAAACATAAATAAAAATGCTGTATATTGAGGAACCAATTCTAAGCTATTTACACAACAAAAACTATAACGCTATTTCACAAATAGTCGCATAACAATGCTACATCTGATTCCGTGTCATTCGTTAAAAATACAGGACACATACAGGACACATACACGCACAGATGCATTTTAAAGGGTGCTACACACTGATTATTTAAAAAAAAAAACAGGTTTGATTTAGGAGCAGCACGCCACCACACCTATCAGACCAATTTTTTTTCCTTCCTTTGAATACTTGAAAGCCCCTCAGTCGCAGAGACCTAACCACATACAGGTCGGGAAACGCTCAAGCAAGACTCGTCAATTAATAAATCCTAGCTTTTAAGTACAGCACAATTTTCTGAGTTGAAATTCAATGATGCGTAACTGAGATGTTAAAAAGGCTTGCCCCCGCTGAGGGTATGGTATATGTATGTGCGCACATGTTAAGGTGACTTTAAGTGCAGCTCAAAACTTGGAGTTAAATGACAGGCTTAGATGTTTATCGTTCCACTAGGCAAATGTCACATTTGTCATCAGGTGTACAAAAAAATGTTTGACAGATTACGAAAAGTCTTAAACGAATTTTATGTAGTAACATTGATCATGTTTATGTTATTCAGATATGAAATTTTGAATGTTGACTTCGTGACAGAATCATTTCAAACAGAAGAAAGATCTTAGAAAAAAAAAAGATCGTAGTGCTATACCGTCCATCCTTTTTTAGAACAATAATAAAAGAACCATGCCGAAGAATACAACGAATGATTAAGTCAGCCATAGCACTTTCAAAGAATAATACGATTTCTTTTTGGATTATAAGCCCCCAGGCGGCGTATCTTTGGTTTATAATAGGTAAAGCCTTAAGGCTTTTATTTTTCAGATTTAACAGGTGAGTAGTCTGTAAGTATTGCTTCCCCAGCCCCACACCACCCTCTTTTTTCCCCAGACACACTTTTGCCAAAAGCTCTGCCAGTAAACACCTTGTAACAGGTTACCCTAACCTTAGTGGCAGTAAATCATTTCTTCACTTTACCAGTTTTATTTCCGAAACATAGCCACAAATAGAATGTCCTGTATTCCGTTCAGTGAAAACTTTGGTTTTACAAATGTAACATATTTTCTTTATGTTCAAGTTGAAACTTTGGTTTTACAAATGTAACATATTTCCTTTATGTTCAAGTTGAAACTTTGGTTTTACAAATGTAACATATTTCCTTTATGTTCAAGTTGAAACTTTGGTTTTACAAATGTAACATATTTCCTTTATGTTCAAGTTGAAACTTTGGTTTTACAAATGTAACATGTTTCCTTTATGTTCAAGTTGAAACGGATCGTGGAGAGAGAAAGAAAAAAAAAGTCGCAATATGGCGGGAAAGCGGGTGCATCAATGACATGTTCAACAAGTGCTTCTCAATGAGAGATCCCTTATGTGTATAAAACTAATAAAAGGGAATTTCTATGCAGACTATACAACTATTGGGGCACAAATCCAAAGGACATGGTGGGTGTCACATGTATGCCGACTAAAAATAAAATGGTCGTAACAGCATTTTATACTTGTATCAAAAAAAAAACAACAATCTGGCCTCTCAGGCCAGCAATTTAGTTTGTACAATAAGAGCCAGATTTTTTGAACAATGAAACTGAAAAACCAAAAAAAAGAAGTGAATTAATTTGTTGCTAATAGCATTATTGTACAGCCTTCGCGATTATAACGTCACAGTAATAAACTCATGAAATAATGTCTCTCTGTTATTGCTGTCCGTTATTCATTTCATTTACTCAATGTCAAGAATCAGGGCAGGTCTAGAATTTAAAATGTGGGTTTCAAGGTCTCTGAAGACTTTTTTTTATCTAGATAGAAAACAAAAGTGTTTCCCTAGTGCGTGAGAGCCGAATCACAAATTACAGGAGCCGTGAAAGATTCTGAGGAAACGGTTCTCAACCTTTTATGCTCGGCGACCCCTTTTTACAATCCCACACACACACACAGCAATAGAAGAATAGACAATAACAATCCATATTTTCGATGGTCTTAGGCGACCCCTGGCAAATCGTCAATCGACCCCCAAGGGGGTCGCGACCCACAGGTTGAGAACCCCTGCTACAAGGCAAGAGAAGTAAAGGTTCACGTTTAAGTGACCTTGTTGACGAGGATACTGTGTAGATGACACAACGATTAACTGCACAAGGTCTCTCTAGTATTTGTGACGTATTCGCTAGAGCAGACACGAATTCACGAACGACCTTGACCATAGATCTTAATGGGGCGTTTTCATTTAGTCGCCTAAGCTTTTACAACAGTTTACGTATGCATACGTATAGTTCGAAAATAAGAGAGAGCAGACGACATCATTACATAGGAGAAAAACAACAACAAGGATGGATACATTCTTTTCAACACATAAAGTGTATTTTGGGGGGCGGCCCAACACTGTTTCATGGATAATTTGAAGTGTTTTACTGTTGAAAGCCAATCTCATTTTGAAAAAACAATCTATACTTAAATTATACGCTGAATACATACACTGAACATGTTAACAAAGTCTTTTAAAAAAATACTATAAAGAACAGTTCTATTTGTAGCATTGTCGTCTCTGCACAAATACCAAAATATGACGAAAGTAAAGGAAATTTGAACCGAACAAAGAAATGAACAAAGAAATGGACTAAAAGAGTTCAAGCCAATTTATTTATTTGAACCAAGAAAAAAGTCATTGATCAAGTCAAAAGTGACAACACTTGTGTGATAGGATCGAAGGGGAAAGCCAAGTGTGAAGTGTCACTGTTCATAGATGACAAAAAAACAACAACATCGCAATTAGTTTTAATCTGACAATTGCATCTTTTGATTTATATTTGTATTGAGTCTGAAGCATACATCACAGTGGATGTTGATCCGAGACCACGTCACGGTGGATGCATTCTACATCACAGTGGATGTTGATCCGAGACCACGTCGCGGTGGATGCATTCTACATCACAGTGGATGTTGATCCGAGACCACGTCACGGTGGATGCATTCTACACCACAGTGGATGTTGATCCGAGACCACGTCACAGTGGATGCATTGTACATCACAGTGGATGCATTGCACGTCACAATATCTAAGCAATAGTAGACATATACAGGTTTGTAATTCAACAGATGGTCACGTGAGTAGACAGGATCTAATTTATAGGCAGGTCATTAAAAAAGGTCATTGCAGGTCAATAAAACAGGTCAATCATATGTTGCCATTTCTCGAGAACAAACTAATGACCCAATGAACACGAAGGAGGAACTAATCATTATTTTATTAAGGAACTAATTATTTTATAGCTGCTTCACAAAATAAAAAGCACTGAATGTGTGTCTTACAACAGTTACCCGGAGTCAGGAAGCAATGTTAACCTTGTCGACTTTGTGTGAATGGTGCTAGTGCTGAGAAAAAAAAATTCAGTACATACCCGTTCCACCTGTTGGGGTGTTTGGGCGCCCCCTGTCCCCTGTATCTTGTCCGCATACTGTGGGTATCTCTGGGCAAGTAGCTGCATGAAGGCCTCGCGCTTTCTTTCTGTTTCCTGGAAATTATAGAAAAAAATAATTTAAGTTATTTTATGGCAATACAAAAAAGACAGAGATTTGAAGAATTAGAAAACTTTCATTTAGGTGTATTTACCAAGCATAAATATTACTGTCCATTGACACAGGCCTACATTTTGTTTATTCCTTATAAAGATTTCCGACATTACATTTCTAACATAATGTTATGGAAACGTTTACAAACACAGAGTAAAAGAAATATTACGAATGGTAGTCAGGTAGTTTATATATGCATGAACCAGTAGGTATAGGTTTAGATCTCTCTCTCCCCATCTCTCTCCCCCTTCTCCCCCCTCCCTCACTCTCTCCCCCTCTCTCCCTCTCCCCATCTCTCTCTCTCAAGTCTGCAATGAGAGGGGAAATGTTGATTACTTGACTGGCAGTTGACAGCATCCTCATTGGAAACTAATTTAGCAAAATGAGCAAACTGATAATGGTGTCAATTTTAATGGAACTAAAACTAATGACTTGGGCCTCTAGAGTCACCTCCCTGTATGATGAAGGGAATTGTTGGTCTACGTTACCCCCAAAATACTTTAGTAAAAACATTGCATTCCCTGTGGTGCAAATGTTTGTTACACAATGGACCATAAGCCAGTGTAAATTTTAAAAAAGCAAATTATAATTACATGTATAAATCAACAACTAAATATGTTGATGAGATGCAGCTTATTATATTTTTCAGTTTTATATTCTATTTAATAATGTATTAGACACATATGTAAAACACTATTTGAAAGTAAATGTAGGGAAAAGAAAAAGGTAGGGGAGGAAGAAGTCATGAGACAATGTGAAAGGGAGGGACAGACAGGTAGAAGGTGGAATGGAAGGCATGAGACAATGTGAAAGGGAGGGACAGACAGGTAGAAGGTGGAATGGAAGGCATGAGACAATGTGAAAGGGAGGGACAGACAGGTAGAAGGTGGAATGGAAGGCATGAGACAATGTGAAAGGGAGGGACAGACAGGTAGAAGGTGGAATGGAAGGCATGAGACAATGTGAAAGGGAGGGACAGACAGGTAGAAGGTGGAAAGGAAGGCATGAGACAATGTGAAAGGGAGGGACAGACAGGTAGAAGGTGGAAAGGAAGGCATGAGACAATGTGAAAGGGAGGGACAGACAGGTAGAAGGTGGAATGGAAGGCATGAGACAATGTGAAAGGGAGGGACAGACAGGTAGAAGGTGGAAAGGAAGGCATGAGACAATGTGAAAGGGAGGGACAGACAGGTAGAAGGTGGAATGGAAGGCATGAGACAATGTGAAAGGTAGGGACAGACAGGTAGAAGGTGGAATGGAAGGCATGAGACAATGTGAAAGGGAGGGACAGACAGGTAGAAGGTGGAAAGGAAGGCATGAGACAATGTGAAAGGGAGGGACAGACAGGTAGAAGGTGGAATGGAAGGCATGAGACAATGTGAAAGGGAGGGACAGACAGGTAGAAGGTGGAATGGAAGGCATGAGACAATGTGAAAGGGAGGGACAGACAGGTAGAAGGTGGAAAGGAAGGCATGAGACAATGTGAAAGGGAGGGACAGACGGGTAGAAGGTGGAATGGAAGGCATGAGACAATGTGAAAGGGAGGGACAGACAGGTAGAAGGTGGAAAGGAAGGCATGAGACAATGTGAAAGGGAGGGACAGACAGGTAGAAGGTGGAATGGAAGGCATGAGACAATGTGAAAGGGAGGGACAGACAGGTAGAAGGTGGAATGGAAGGCATGAGACAATGTGAAAGGGAGGGACAGACAGGTAGAAGGTGGAATGGAAGGCATGAGACAATGTGAAACGGAGGGACAGACAGGTAGAAGATGGAATGGAAGGCATGAGACAATGTGAAAGGGAGGGACAGACAGGTAGAAGGTGGAAAGGAAGGCATGAGACAATGTGAAAGGGAGGGACAGACAGGTAGAAGGTGGAAAGGAAGTCATGAGACAATGTGAAAGGGAGGGACAGACAGGTAGAAGGTGGAAAGGAAGGCATGAGACAATGTGAAAGGGAGGGACAGACAGGTAGAAGGTGGAATGGAAGGCATGAGACAATGTGAAAGGGAGGGACAGACAGGTAGAAGGTGGAATGGAAGGCATGAGACAATGTGAAAGGGAGGGACAGACAGGTAGAAGGTGGAATGGAAGGCATGAGACAATGTGAAACGGAGGGACAGACAGGTAGAAGGTGGAATGGAAGTCATGAGACAATGTGAAAGGGAGGGACAGACAGGTAGAAGGTGGAATGGAAGTCATGAGACAATGTGAAAGGGAGGGACAGACAGGTAGAAGGTGGAATGGAAGTCATGAGACAATGTGAAAGGGAGGGACAGACAGGTAGAAGGTGGAAAGGAAGGCATGAGACAATGTGAAAGGGAGGGACAGACAGGTAGAAGGTGGAAAGGAAGGCATGAGACAATGTGAAAGGGAGGGACAGACAGGTAGAAGGTGGAAAGGAAGGCATGAGACAATGTGAAAGGGAGGGACAGACAGGTAGAAGGTGGAAAGGAAGGCATGAGACAATGTGAAAGGGAGGGACAGACAGGTAGAAGGTGGAATGGAAGTCATGAGACAATGTGAAAGGGAGGGACAGACAGGTAGAAGGTGGAATGGAAGTCATGAGACAATGTGAAAGGGAGGGACAGACAGGTAGAAGGTGGAAAGGAAGGCATGAGACAATGTGAAAGGGAGGGACAGACAGGTAGAAGGTGGAAAGGAAGGCATGAGACAATGTGAAAGGGAGGGACAGACAGGTAGAAGGTGGAAAGGAAGGCATGAGACAATGTGAAAGGGAGGGACAGACAGGTAGAAGGTGGAAAGGAAGGCATGAGACAATGTGAAAGGGAGGGACAGAGAGGTAGAAGGTGGAAAGGAAGGCATGAAGTCCTGGGTTCGAACCTACGAAGATCTTCAATTATTTTTTTTATCGTTTCTTTTCCTGACATAAAATTTGCTTTCATTAAGACTAATTGCTTTTATGATCAATCTCGCACAATATTTCGTTTTGCTAAGTCCATTCCAGTTTTATTTGTAACGCAAGACAAGCCAATAAGGCGCCGACTTCACGCAATACCAGCATGCTTGGATCATGGTTGAAGACATCAAACATTCTCAAAAAACCAACCACTCTCCGTTTCCATGGCAACGAGTTAAACGTTCAGCAAGCTAAACCAACGTTGTATAACAGATAGTGAAGCGCATATCAGACGTGGCGCGGAAAGCAATTTGAAATCTTACACAAAAGATACAAGATTTAAAAAAAAAAAAGAAAAGTAATAATGCCAACATTTCGTGTATATGTCACTTTGAGGGATCTCAGGACAAACCTGTTCCTATATATGAACATAAAAGTACATCTTATTAGGACACAAAATGCTTAAATCATCGTGCGATATAAAAATGTAAAATGAATAATTTTGTTTCGTTTCTAACATCTTTACTGAATTTTGTATTGTCCTAGAATATGCATGAGGCAACACGGAGCTTTGTGCTTACCTTAGCAACCACTGAATGTTAGCAGAAGTAGAAATTGTTGTGAATTAAATCTAGATGCCCTATAGATAACAAGATCTGAAAGGGTTACTTTACAAAGGAAAGATGATGATGAAGAAATCTAGGTGTATAGAACTTTACCAACTCCCTGTTGCTTATTGTGTAGCAAGAATATTTTATTTTAGCTGTATAAACGTATGTATTAGATACAACAACACTAGGTTTATGCTACAAATAATTGTCGCCTTGATATGATCCTACCTGTAAAGTCGAAATGTTCTAACAGGTACTAGTTCTTAGGTTACTCTATGCATAGATTGAAGTATCTATCACATACATATGTGTGACTGCCAGAGCTATTTATAAAAAGACAAACCTTATGGTGAGAGAACTCGGACCAAGATACTGGCCTCCCTCGTCCGTACCTCGTTCTTGACTCGATCACTTGTTCGTAGGAAGGTAACGGTGGTCTGCTGTGGAGGGCGGCGGGCCCCCTGCATCCGGATGCGACAGGATCCGCCCACTGTCGCGGAGGTATGGGAGGCGGAGGGGCGACACTCTGAGGATGGTGGGGCCCAGCGTGAGGGCCGCCTTTCCAGGAGATGCTCGCATAAATGTAAGACGACGTTGTTGTCTCGTTGCCCGAGCGCGTGACAGTGGCGTAGATGTGGGAGATCTCCACCCTGTCGTGATCGTCGGCTCTTGCTGTCGTCCTGCAGGCGTCTTCCAGAGCGCCGTTAGGTTTAACGGGGTACGGGCAATACTGGGAGCCCATAGGCTTCCTGATCGGGTCACGCGAGCGAGGAAGAGCACTCGTGATGTAGCGGGATGGAGGCACCACCAACTGGTTATCCGGTAAAGCTACCGCATTTCTGCTAGACCTGTTGCCAGAAGTCCCTGAATAGTCAAAAGTCTTATTGTCCACTGCTTCTCTGCTTTCAGTGCCAGAAGACAGGATGCACTGGCCATGCCAGGAGGCTGGAGGCGCAGATAGCGGCCTCCCGTTTAGGTTCTTCTGCTGCTGTTTACGGTACTGTATCTCATGAAGCTGGACGTATGTTTCGTCGCCCCTGGGGACTTGACGAGAGGAGGACACGGGTACCTCCAGGTGGTCAACGCCGGACAACCGCGGATGCAGTTTAGAGTAGATGTCCTCTGGCGGGAAAGACCTTGAAGAGTAATACTGGTGGGACGCATCGACGGAGTGTCGATTCTGCCCATGGCTACGTCGATACAAGCGATCTTTCAATGCTTCGTATGTCTGATTGTATGTATCGTAGTGAGGATCGAATACTTTACTGGAAGACGATGATTGGTGCTGCTGACTCTGGTGTAGCTTGTCTCTAGAGCCTGAGACAAACTTTGATTTTTCATACGATCCAGCGACTACTCCACCACTGTATCCGTATGCATCGATTTTGCTGCTATATGGGGTGAAGGCACTTTGCCCATCGCTGTGTCCGTTGGTAATCGTTTTAAGCTGCCTGGTATCGTAAACGTATCTCTCGACAGGATCTTCAACTTGGGGGTGGTAAGAATCGGTCTTACCGTCCGATAAAAATGCCGGCCTCGAGTAAGAAGTGCCAGGAGGACCCTCTGAGCCTGCCTCAGCATACAGAGGCGAGCTGCAAGACGTTATGGAAGGAGACTTCTTCAAAATGCCGCGCAAACGGTATCTCTCACTGTTCTGAAGAAGAGCGATCTTATCCTCAAAGTCTTGAAGTGTCTGAGTAGGCTTGGGCGCTGGGGTATCCGGTTGGGGCGCTTTGGCCTGTGGAATTTCCGGCACGCTTTGGTGCTCGGGGGAATCGTCCTGCTTGTTGCTGCTCCCAAGAGACGGCCTGTGGAAGCAGCCTTCCAGCATTGCCCGCCAGCTTTTCTTCTTTCGTTTCTTCTGCTGCTTCTTCCCGCCAGCCATTCCGAGCTGCACTGCAGACTCACTACAACAACTGCAAAAATGGCATGCAGCTCCAGGATGCGACAGTTTGAAAAACCTTGACCTTAATCCAGGCAGTTCAACGAACTACTCTACCATCAGAAATAGCACAATCGTTTCATTGACATTAAAACTAATTTCAGGAGTAATAGACACTGTATTTACATACTTAGTGTTCATTCGTCTCTTGATCGCATAGTAATATCACGGAAGTCCTAGGTGTTTAAAAGAACCAGTATCAATTATTGAATATAATCAGAGCACAAAACCTAAGGTGCTATAACAGCATTAAAAAGTATTAAAAAAAAATCAAAGAATAATGAGAATCAGTTCAAAGAAGAAAAGGGCGGAAGACAATTACAGAATGTTAGGCCATTTGCAGACGGTGTTTACAACGGGGGAAGGCTTAAAGCGTCACTACCAAAACTCACAGAGGTTTTTCATTGTTTGGAACAGAATCAAATCGTTTGCTTAAAATGTCACCTGTATGAAACAAAATCAATGACAAAAACTAACTTTTTTTTTTTAAACTTCATCCACCCAGAAGGTTAACTAAACATTAAATAGGTTAAAGGAGAAACATCCTTAAGGGAAGACAAACAGATGAACTTGCAAACACATCATAACCCCCCAAGTGGGTTGCCGCAGTATTGTGGTAAGGAAGAAAGAGAGGTTCGCTATCTCTGGAAACAGAAACAAGTTTTCATGATCTTGAGGGATGGGGTTGGGGGTACAAACACGCTTCGTCAGCGCACGCTCATATAACGATGGCACATACCAACTTCTGCCTTACACCAGAGCTCATTTAAAACAAGAAAAAATGAGGCGATTCCCGACATTATCAAACACATTGCTGGACACAGACCTAGACGGACACACACACTGCTGGACACACACCTAGATGGACACACCTTGCTGGACACACACCATGCTCAAACAATGTGACTTAGAGACGCAACTTTTGAAAACCAGTCACAACACAAACATCGCTTCTGTGATATGCTGAAACTGTTCGAACTTTATTGCTGACAAAACTCTTAAGATCAATTTATAAGCTTTGGTAGTCACATATAATGTTATAGGAAGTAAGTTGTATCAGAAATGGGTTTATATAAACATTTGAACTTAAGGGGTACCAGTCTATATATTCTTAGAGTAGCGAGAAATGTACACCAATTGTACAACTTTAAATTGTACATCTCAAATGTACTACATTAAAGCTTTACACACTTTGTTAAAAAATGTGTGACATGTTTCGGATGTTCCTTCGTAGTCCAAACCTCCCACAGGACAACGGGATGGCAGGGGGATGGGGCTGAACCCTGAACGACCAGGCAGACATCATGTATGTCAATCCAATAACACAATTTTCTTTAAAAATCATTATGGGTAGATTTTCTTATCAGTTTATATTTTCTGCTGCGTGTTTAGAAAGGGATGAGAGGGAGGGGGGGTGCAGTACAGAGAAACACTTCGATATACTTGTTATGGCAGTACAAACTCATCTTCCCATGTCTCCTCTAAAGATAGCAGAACTAGATCTAGGGATAAAAAACATAAGATAAATTACATTTTCAAAGTATAATTTTAGCGTGTTCTATTGATAGTTCTGGTTTTACACTTATGAATAAATGAAGATAGCGGAATAAGGGGAAAAAAAAAATCTTTTTTTTTAAAAACCAAATTCAAAGCATTCTCTCTTATTGCCCTTGAAATATTTGCCAAGATAAGGTAACTCAAGTTAGACAGTTGGTGCCACGTGACCCAGTGAGGTGCAGGTCGTGCGTGAGAAAAGGGAACGAACTCTTCCAGAGCACACCTTAAGACCAACAGGTAAATGTCGAGGAAACAAACAAAACAAAAAAAGATGTTCTTTTAAAACCCGTTTCTCAAGCGATAAAATTACACAGTGTAAGACAAAGTTTCAAACACTTTTTATCACGTGAGCCGAGTGGGACAATGGGGGGGGGGGGGGGGAAAGGGGAAAAAATGGAAAAAAAAAAATCCTGGTGAACATATCTGCAATATATCAATCAAACCAGGGTTTGCAGTCAGCATGTGTAGAACCACTGGTCTAGAATCGCCCAAGCAAACATTTGCTTGGAGTTGTCAAGAAGCTTGCCAACATTGTGAGTAGAAGCGATGTGGCGAGGAGAGTATCCCCGAGCTTGGCAATGACGTCATCCACGTGGAGATACCTTTAAACAGGATTATGGACGCCTTCGAACGAAGTCATGTGATCACCAAGCTGATGAGAAACATTTAGGACAAGTGTTGGGCTCGCTTCTTGCACCACACACGCTAACAAAAAAAGGTTTAAACAAAAACCCTAAAGGGAGAGAAATACGATCATACTTGAATACCGTTTTGAGATTTTTTAATTTTTTTTTTTTTAAAGGGGGTTGGGGAATAGATCTAGATCTTGATCACATTTAGTGAGCATTTTATTTTTGCTACAAAAACATTCGACTTAATGCGGTGCATTGGTCTGCTGGTACCCAGCGACTTATCAATGATCTAAGCATTGATTGAATTCGGTCTACCAGTTTAGCCATAACATGAGGTCTCATTAACTTTTAAACGTTGCATTGCCTTTTTTACTGAATAGCTTTTATATAGAGGAACTTTCATGCATATATCACGCTCAGTGCGCTATGGTCCAATCTCTTTTGTGGATCGGTGGGGGAGGGAGGGGTATCTAGGAGAAGGTTTCCCAGCTGCCATTTGGGGCTCAGTAAACACAGCTGTGATGGAATCGAGTTTCGAACTAGAGCCACCATGCTATTTTCAATGATGCAGGAAAATAAAAACGATAATTTTCACCAATGTATTCTTTACTTTAACGAATCAAACCTTTCAATAATATATCTATACACACAGGGAGGCGCTGTGGCTGAGCGATAAAGCACTTGGCTTCTGAACCGGGTGTCCCGGTTTCGAATCCTGGTGATGGGTGAGTCCGCCAAGCTCTAATAGGTACCTGACATTAGTTGGAGAAAAGTAAAGGTGGTTGTGCTGGCCACATGACACCCTCGTTAACCATAGGCCACACAAACAGATGACCTTTACATCATCTGCCCTATAGACCACAAGGTCTGAAAGGGCAACTTTAGTTTTTACTACACACGTTTAAGAGATATCAGTGATGTAGATCTAGACTCGTAGTGTGACTGATGTGCGTTTGTCATTGCTGGTAATATCCCAAGACACTTCTATGACATGAATAGAATAGTCCAAAACACAAAACTAGAAATGCAATTGTCATAAGCAGATAAATAAAAGCAACTGCTTATATCTGAAACACTGATTTATTAACGAATGCACAATACAATTATATACACGTGTACACATAATAGAAATAACTTTGTATACGCCACTTTTGTACAGCCTAGAAGACATCAACATTATCCACATATTCAGGATCCCAATAATTACAGAACACAAATAGACACTCGAGCAGTTCGCTTCAGGTCTGAAAAGCAAAATAATAATCCTGGCATCTAATGTCTGATCATTTATCAAGCTTCAGTAAATGATGTCCCTGACATTCCGAGAAGAGAAATCGGAAATATTAGCTCACATATGAGCACACGCAATAGGAGAAGACTTTAAAAAGGAACCAATCAGATCAAGGTATTGTCCTTGCACTCCAGGAATGTTAGGCCTAGGTATAATTTCATCGAGAAGGGGGCTGAGAAAGAAGGGGGGCTGAGTCCTCCGAGTGAGAGGAGAGAGAGAGGATACAAATGACCTGATAACGAGGTGCATAATTGTGTTATTAATTACCGGGCTGTATAAATTAAGGCTATACAAATCAAGAAAGATTCGACAGGCACACACACAGACATTTATTCGGGTATACACACAGACATACATTAATTCAGGCATACACACAGACAACGTTTATGCTTATACTATTTTATATTGAAAGACATTTTTGATACTATCCTTTTTTTGTCTCTCTTCCTTTCACTCTCCCTTTCATCTCTCTGTTTCACTCTCTCTTTTATCTCTCTGTTTCACTCTCTCTTTCATCTCTCTGATTCACTCTCTCTTTCATCTCTCTGTTTCACTCTCTCTTTCATCTCTCTTTCACTCTCTCTTTCATCTCTCTGTTTCAATCTCTCTTTCTTTCACTCTCTCTTTCATCTCTCTCTTTCATCTCTCTGTTTCACTCTCTCTTTCATCTCTCTGTTTCACTCTCTCTTTCATCTCTCTGTTTCACTCTCTCTTTCATCTCTCTGTTTCAATCTCTCTTCCTTTCACTCTCTCTTTCATCTCTCTGTTTCACTCTCTCTTTCATCTCTCTGTTTCACTCTCTCTTTCATCTCTCTGTTTCAATCTCTCTTCCTTTCACTCTCTCTGTTTCACTCTCTCTTTCATCTCTCTGTTTCACTCTCTCTTTCATCTCTCTGTTTCACTTTCTCTTTCATCTCTCTGTTTCACTCTCTCTTTCATCTCTCTGTTTCACTCTCTCTTCCTTTCACTCTCTCTTTCATCTCTCTGTTTCACTCTCTCTTTCATCTCTCTGTTTCACTCTCTCTTTCATCTCTCTGTTTCACTCTCTCTTTCATCTCTCTGTTTCACTCTCTCTTTCATCTCTCTGTTTCACTCTCTCTTTCATCTCTCTGTTTCAAACTCTCTTCCTTTCACTCTTTCATCTCTCTCTTTCATCTCTCTGTTTCACTCTCTCTTTCATCTCTCTGATTCACTCTCTCTTTCATCTCTCTGTTTCACTCTCTCTTTCATCTCTTTCACTCTCTCTTTCATCTCTCTGTTTCAATCTCTCTTCCTTTCACTCTCTCTTTCATCTCTCTCTTGCATATCTCTGTTTAACTCTCTCTTTCATCTCTCTGTTTCACTCTCTCTTTCATCTCTCTGTTTCACTCTCTTTCATCTCTCTTTCACTGTCTCTTTCATCTCTCTTCCTTTCACTGTCTCTTTCATCTCTCTTCCTATCACTGTCTCTTTCATCTCTCTTCCTTTCACTGTCTCTTTCATCTCTCTTCCTTTCACTGTCTCTTTCACCTCTCTTCCTTTCACTGTCTCTTTCATCTCTCTTCCTTTCACTCTCTCTTTCATTTCTCTTCCTTTCACTGTCTCTTTCATCTCTCTTCCTTTCACTGTCTCTTTCATCTCTCTTCCTTTCACTGTCTCTTTCATCTCTCTTCCTTTCACTCTCTCTTTCATCTCTCTTCCTTTCACTGTCTCTTTCATCTCTCTTCCTTTCACTCTCTCTTTCATCTCTCTTCCTTTCACTGTCTCTTTCATCTCTCTTTCTTTCACTGTCTCTTTCATCTCTCTTCCTTTCACTGTCTCTTTCATCTCTCTTCCTTTCACTCTCTCTTTCATCTCTCTTCCTTTCACTGTCTCTTTCATCTCTCTTCCTTTCACTCTCTCATCTCTCTTCCTTTCACTGTCTCTTTCATCTCTCTTCCTTTCACTGTCTCTTTCATCTCTCTTCCTTTCACTGTCTCTTTCATCTCTCTGTTTCATTCTCTCTTTCATCTCTCTTCCTTTCACTCTCTCTTTCATCTCTCTTCCTTTCACTCTCTCTTTCATCTCTCTTCCTTTCACTGTCTCTTTCATCTCTCTTCCTTTCACTGTCTCTTTCATCTCTCTTCCTTTCACTGTCTCTTTCATCTCTCTTCCTTTCACTGTCTCTTTCATCTCTCTTCCTTTCACTCTCTCTTTCATCTCTCTTCCTTTCACTGTCTCTTTCATCTCTCTTCCTTTCACTCTCTCTTTCATGTCTCTGTTTCATTCTCTCTTTCATCTCTCTTCCTTTCACTGTCTCTTTCATCTCTCTGTTTCATTCTCTCTTTCATCTCTCTTCCTTTCACTCTCTCTTTCATCTCTCTTCCTTTCACTCTCTCTTTCATCTCTCTTCCTTTCACTGTCTCTTTCATCTCTCTTCCTTTCACTGTCTCTTTCATCTCTCTTCCTTTCACTGTCTCTTTCATCTCTCTTCCTTTCACTGTCTCTTTCATCTCTCTTCCTTTCACTCTCTCTTTCATCTCTCTTTCTTTCACTGTCTCTTTCATCTCTCTTCCTTTCACTGTCTCTTTCATCTCTCTTCCTTTCACTGTCTCTTTCATCTCTCTTCCTTTCACTCTCTCTTTCATCTCTCTTCCTTTCATTCTCTCTTTCATCTCTCTTCCTTTCACTGTCTCTTTCATCTCTCTGTTTCATTCTCTCTTTCATCTCTCTTCCTTTCACTATCTCTTTCATCTCTCTGTTTCATTCTCTCTTTCATCTCTCTTCCTTTCACTGTCTCTTTCATCTCTCTGTTTCATTCTCTCTTTCATCTCTCTTCCTTTCACTGTCTCTTTCATCTCTCTGTTTCATTCTCTCTTTCATCTCTCTTCCTTTCACTGTCTCTTTCATCTCTCTGTTTCATTCTCTCTTTCATCTCTCTTCCTTTCACTGTCTCTTCTACTTTTCATTCATTCTTAGTTTCTATCCTTCTATTTTTACTTTTATTTACTTTAAATGCCCTCTCTCTCCGTCTCTGTCTCTCTCCCTCTCTCTCCGTCTCTGTCTCTCTCCCTCTCTCTCCGTCTGTCTCTCTCCCTCTCTCTCCGTCTCTGTCTCTCTCCCTCTCTCTCCGTCACTGTCTCTCTCCCTTTCTCTCCGTCTCTGTCTCTCTCCCTCTCTCTCCCTCTCTGTCTCTCTCCCTCTCTCTCCGTCTCTGTCTCTCTCCCTCTCTCTCCGTCTCTGTCTCTCTCCCTCTCTCTCCGTCTCTGTCTCTCTCCCTCTCTCTCCGTCTCTGTCTCTCTCCCTCTCTCTCCGTCTGTCTCTCTCCCTCTCTCTATCTCACAAAATCTCTCACTCTTATCTCTCACTCTTATCTCTCACTCTTATCTCTCACTCTATCTAATCTATCTATTTATCTATCTATCTCTTAAATCTCTGTTGGCGAACTTCAAAAGTCCCAAAGGACTGGCAAAAGGGAGTGATTGTAAAGCTTCCAAAAAAGGGCAACTTGGCAGACTGCAACAACTGGAGGGGCATTACTCTCCTCTCTGTCCCGGGCAAAGTTTTCAGCACTGTTTTGTTGAGACGGCTTCAACAGTCTGTAGATGAAAGGCTCAAAGAAGAACAAGCAGGTTTCCGAAGAGGCAGATCATGTACAGAGCAGATTTTCGTTCTACGAAATATCATAGAACAAAGTCTTGATTACCAACAAAGGCTAACGATCAGTTTCGTGGACTTCAAAAAAGCGTTTGATAGTGTCCACCGAGAATCACTATGGAAAATTGTTAGAGAATACGGTATCCCAGAAAAATTCGTCCAGATCCTACGACACCTTTATAGTCAATCTAGTTGCTGCATTAAAACAGAAGAGGGAACAACAGAGTTTTTTACAATCGAGACAGGTGTGAGACAGGGGTGCATCTTATCTCCCTTCCTTTTCCTCCTAGCCATCGACTGCATAATGAGGAGAGCAATGAACCAGACTGCCTTTGGTATTCCATGGCATGAACAGCTCCAATTGACGAACTTGGAATTTGCTGATGATGTTGCACTACTCGGGGCTACAAATAAATGCATTCAAGAAATGACGGAGAGCCTAGACAGAGAGGCACCCAAAATTGGCCTCCGCATAAACTTGGAATAGACTAAAATTATGCGAGTGGGATGTAAGGCAAAGGGTGTCCCCGTCAGACTTGGCGAGTCAAAGCTTGAAGAGCTGGACAAGTTCACGTACCTTGGCAGCATCATAACAAATGATGGAGATGCTTACCATGATGTAGAGTGCCGAATAGGAAAGGCAGGGAGCATTTTCCAAAGGCTGCAGCCTATTTGGACTAGCCAAGCCATTGGACTCGAGACAAAAATACACCTTCTCAACACAATCGTCATTCCAACTGCTACATATGCATGTGAGACGTGGAAGTCATCTGTCAAAATTGAGAAAAGACTAAATGTGGCTCAACAGAGATGGCTGAGACGGATTTTGGGAGTCAGTTACACAGCTCGGGTCTCAAACAAGGAAATCCTTGGCCGAACTGGGAGTCGAACACTTGGTGAGGTTGTGACTGAGCGTCGCATGAGGTTTGCGGGACATGTTCTACGTCAAAATGAATTACGCACACCCAAGAGTTGCGATAACATGGAAGCCAAAACAAGGAAAGCGCAAACAGGTACGCCCTCGTATTACTTGGCGATACACCTTCATGGAGGACCTCAGAACAGTGGACACCAGGTGGGAGGAGGCTTCAGACATTGCCAGTGACAGATCTTTATGGAGACAGCTTGCCGCCCAATGCGCCGAACGGCGCGGGAGGACCTAAGTCTAAGTCTAAGTCTATCTATCTATCTATTTATCTATCTATCTATCTATCTATTTATCTATTTATCTATCTATCTATCTTAAAAAACTTTCTATCTATCTTAAAATCTATTTAATTACCCATCTCACTCTCTCTCTCTCTACTCAAGTATTCTTCTACTACCCCCCTACTTTCATTGACACATTACTTTCTGTAGCCCTGACCTTTGACACTCATTCCTTCACGTGCATATGTTCTCACTGCTCACACTAGGGCCCATGAAACGAAATGAATGCTCGTGTTGTAGAGCCAGTGGCAAAGCTAATTAACTTGACAGGGTCACGTCTGCTAGGGATTCCCTTGAAGGACAAAAAGGTTCTCTTTACTGGTGGACTAGAGCGACTTTATTTGAACAACAGAACGATAGCAACACTGTAAAATGTGTTGAAGAAAAACTTGTGGGGAAGATGGTCGACAAGAAAATGATTGGTCGAAAACAACATTTGTTATAAGTGCAACATTGGTATAAGTGCAACATTGGTATAAGTGCAACATTGGTAAAAGTGCAACATTGGTAAAAGTGCAACATTGGTATAAGTGCAACATTGGTATAAGTGCAACATTGGTATAAGTGCAACATTGGTATAAGTGCAACATTGGTATAAGTGCAACATTGGTATAAGTGCAACATTGGTATAAGTGCAACATTGGTATAAGTGCAACATTGGTATAAATGCAACATTGGTATAAGTGCAACATTGGTATAAGTGTTGGAGTCAGTTGAAAAAGAAAACGTCTACTTCAAGATTAAAATTTAATTAATGAGATAATGGTCAACTCTGATCTAGATCTATCACTCCGGTCAACTCTGATCTAGATCTATCACCCTGGTCAATTCTGATCTAGATCTATCACTCTGGTCAACTCTCATCTATATATATCACTCTGGTCAACTCTGATCTAGATCTATCATTCCGGTCCACTATGATCTAGATCTATCTCTCCGTCAACTCTGATCTAGATCTATCACCCTGGTCAATTCTGATCTAGATCTATCACTCTGGTCACCTCTCATCTAGACATATTACTGTGGTCAACTCTCATCTAGATCTATCACACAACTTGAACACTCAAGAGTGAAGATGTAAATGGATTCACTTTAAAATTAACTTCTGAGTTCAAATACAAACTGGGAAAGATAGTGGTGGTCAGAGTGTAGGCCTACATTTTTAAGAAGTTGTAGATATCAGCGTTAATGGGGCGACCTTTGTTACGGTTCTTTGAAGCTATACGACATACGATGGATATTTAAAGTAGAAAACGACAAAAACACTGAATGAACCTCCAATGCATTTTATGAGAAGAAGAAAAAAAAAGCACACGCGTGAGCTAAAAGATCCAAATAAAATGGCACATTAGCACCACATGATGTCCTGTCACCGATGATAGCACTGAAGATCTTTAGAACGAAACCTGAACATATCAGTTGCTAAAAGAGAACCACTTCGGGACACCATAACAGAAACCAGCTCTCCTGTGGCATCCCCAGGCTCGGCACTAATGACATCCAAGACGACAGTCGGGGGCTCAAATCAGAGCATAGAAGGAGGGGGGGGGAGAAACGCCCCACCCTCCACCCAATACCAGCCCTTGTGTCTAAGACGATGCGCGTACTCAAATAGGAATCATGGTCCATGTATTAAAGTCCCCCCACAGTGTGGACAATCAAATCAATACTTTGACCAAGAGCAAGGACCATTAAGGCCAGTAAACGTCTTCTGGTGACTCACTCCCCACTGCCCTAAGAGTGACCTCGCCTCATCCGTGAATCCCCTCTCCCTAAGCAACACTAGCCACCAACAACCTTTATTTGTCGTTATTTCTCTGTACCCTCGCGTAACCAGGTTAGTGAGTTGACCAGAGCCGTCTACTCCGTTAGATGAGTTTAACAAACAGTTCGCCACGCGAGCTGGCCGCTACTGTAAACATACACGCACATACACACACAGTGATGCTGGGGTACATTTAATTAATTTAAAAAAAACAAGAAAACCCAGCTTCACTTTGCTCGTTGTGTTTTTGTAGGAGATATGGTCCATATTTACAGGGAAAGAATATTCGCTACACTCTTAAGGAAACGTCTCTGAAAACAGAGGCTTTTACCATTAATAAACAATGTCAAGGAACCTAAATGGAACTTCATAAGCAAAGATAAATTACGATAAGATAAAGAAAAAAAAAAGGTACAAACGGAAGATCTCAGAAAATTTGGTTCTGCAGATTTAAAAAAAAATAATTGGAAATTATCACTGACCTTTTTTTTGTTACTCTTAACAACTGACATTTTTCTGGGTGGAAAGACATGCTCCAATTTGATTCCCATTTCTGTAATTCATCTAATTCTCTTTGTAAAATATCTGTGTCTTGTTTTGTTTTTATTGTTCTATATATTATGCAATCGTCTGCAAATAATCTGACTTTTGTTCCTGAACTAATGCAATTTGGTAAATCATTTATGTAAATTAAAAATAGTAGTGGACCCAAGACTGTTCCTTGAGGTACACCTGAGTTTACTGTTATCGGTGTTGATTTAGAGCCATTTATTATTGCAGTTTGTTCTCTCCCTATCAGAAAATCTTTAATCCACTGATGCAGTGGACCGTTAATGCCGAAATATTTTATTTTTTTAAAGCAAACTATGGTGGTGAACTTTGTCAAAAGCCTTGGAAAAATCTAGTAAGATAGCATCTATTTGTTCACTATTATCTAAACCTTTTGAAAAATCATCAATTAGTCCTATTAGTTGTGTTTCACATGATCTATATTTCCTAAAGCCATGTTGGTATGGGGTGAGGACATTATGTTTGTCTAAGTGGTTTATGATATTGCTACATATTATGTGTTCTAGTATTTTACATGTGATGCTGGTAAGTGAAACTGGTCTGTAGTTTCCTGGATCAGATTTTTCTCCTTTTTTAAATAGGGGGGGTGACATTAGCTTCTTTCCAGTCCTTTGGTACTCTGCCCTGGTTAAGCGATGCCTGAAAGAGTATTTTGAACACTGGGGCTAGCTCATTGCTTAGTTCTTTGAGTAATCTAGCTGGAATACCATCAGGTCCAGACGCTTTATTTGGTTTGGTGTTGGCTATTAGTTTTTTAATTCCATTTTCTTGTACTACTAAATCTTCTATGTTGTCTACTTGGTTCAAATTAAGAAATATGTATTTGTCTCCTGGGGCTGAGAATGCTGATGCAAAGTATTTGTTTAGGATGTTTGCTTTAGTTTCATTAATATTATGTATTATGTTATGTTCATCTTTTAATGGCGCTTTGCCTGTTGTTTCCATTTTCTTAGACTTAATGTATGACCATAGGTTTTTGTTGTTATCTTTAGATATTACATTGTTTATGTATTCACTCTGCAGCTGTCTGCTTACTTTTTGGGTTAGGTGTTTAATTTTTATATACTTTTTGTAAACTCTTTCTGCCTTGGTTTCTTTAAATTTGTTGTTTACAAAGCTTCTTTAGTCTATTATTAAACCAGCATTTATTTATTTTGTTTGATGTGTATTTAGTTGGTATATGATTTTCTATATTGCTTTTAAGATGGTTTTTAATGAAATTCCAGAGGTCATCGACTGGTTGGTTAATGTCTTTTTCTAATAAGAATGTTTGTTGAAAGTTTAATGCAGTTTGGTGTAGTTGTGTTTGGTTACATTTATTCCAGAGTAAGATTTTTCTTTTGGTTTTTGTATTGGCTACTGCTTTTATCTGACTGTGTATTTTTATGATCTCATGGTCTGATAGACCAGGGATAATATCATAATCAACTACTAATCCATGTGGGTTTTTTTTTTAAAGAATGAAGGCTTAGGACATTTTAAAAGGTTTAATGCATATGACACAAAGGCAATGAACTGCTGATTATAAAGTACTGTTTATGGCGCTATTATTGATTTTCGTACTAGTGCACTGTGATGCTAAGACTACAAAATAATATATTACATTTAAAAATAGTTGGCATTTGAAATATAGCTTATAAGTTTTATACTAAAGTGGATTAGCCTTAGTCTCTGGCGTCTGTTTCAGTGCAAATCAACATGTTGGACATAGCGACAATGCAACACGTCCCCAAGGGTTGTTTTTTTTTTTTTAGGCACCGATCTTAAATTTCTAAACTCAAGTCCTGGTCATTCTTCTTTGTCAAAACTCTTTCACTCACGCGTTATGTCCCAAACTGTCACACACACACACACACACACGCACGCGCGAACAGAGCCTCGCGTATTCTCGAGGGCTAAAAAGCAGCAGAATTTAATGGTGAGCCTTGAAGTCTTGTTGTTATGTGCCACCGAGCTCTCCCCTCAACATAGCTCGCGCTTTTTTTTTTCCCCATTCTACTCACCCCCCCCCCTCTCTTGTCTTTTTGCCCCTCATCGATTGAGTGTTTCGATCCTGTGCCTCTCCCGTTCTCACCTCCCAACCCCCAACCCCCTGTCTTCAACTACGCCAATGGAAGATTTTAAATTGGAACTCTTTTTTTTTTGTTTGTTTCGGTTTAAATCTCTTCCGTTTCAGGCTGTGCAATTTAGGAGCAATGTAATAACATAGAGGGAGTTAGGAGCGGGCATGAGGGAGTTAGGAGCGGGCATGAGGGAGTTAGGAGCGGGCATGAGGGAGTTAGGAGCGGGCATGAGGGAGTTAGGAGCGGGCATGAGGGAGTTAGGAGCGGGCATGAGGGAGTTAGGAGCGGGCATGAGGGAGTTAGGAGCGGGCATGAGGGAGTTAGGAGCGGGCATGAGGGAGTTAGGAGCGGGCATGAGGGAGTTAGGAGCGGGCATGAGGGAGTTAGGAGCGGGCATGACGGAGTTAGGAGCGGGCATGAGGGAGTTAGGAGCGGGCATGAGGGAGTTAGGAGCGGGCATGAGGGAGTTAGGAGCGGGCATGAGGGAGTTAGGAGCGGGCATGAGGGAGTTAGGAGCGGGCATGAGTGAGTTAGGAGCGGGCATGAGGGAGTTAGGAGCGGGCATGAGGGAGTTAGGAGCGGGCATGAGGGAGTTAGGAGCGGGCATGAGGGAGTTAGGAGCGGGCATGAGGGAGTTAGGAGCGGGCATGAGGGAGTTAGGAGCGGGCATGAGGGAGTTAGGAGCGGGCATGACGGAGTTAGGAGCGGGCATGAGGGAGTTAGGAGCGGGCATGAGGGAGTTAGGAGCGGGCATGAGGGAGTTAGGAGCGGGCATGAGGGAGTTAGGAGCGGGCATGAGGGAGTTAGGAGCGGGCGTGAGGGAGTTAGGAGCGGGCGTTAGGGAGTTAGGAGCGGGCATGAGGGAGTTAGGGGCCAAGGACACGGGAGCTAAGAGAGCAACAATGATTTTGTCAGATATTTACAGAATGTGTAGGAACGTCACTGACATTTAGCCTGTCATTGTCAGATCGGACAGATGCCACGCGTTGTCAGTCACACGGACAACTTGGTGTGATCTCATTATGCCGCCCTCGTGAGGATACATAACGAGCCCGGGAAGGGTGGAGGGCGTTAAAGTCATCGCCCTACTGCCAGGGAGCTGAGAGCACATGTGTCACTGATGTGTGCTGGTTGGTGTGTACACATAAAACGGAAGTTGTTGGCACGGACATCGCTTTGCTTGTTACATGCATCAACTCTTTCTCTCCTGATCGACAATACCATCGCTGATATGACCTCATTAAATTTAATTAATGTTTAATTTTATAAACTTGACTTTGTGTTATATAAAAAGAGCATGCATTTCCCTTTAATTCTATATCAAATGAAAAAATTTCTGATAACAAACAACAAAGCTATTGAAGCTTAATCATAACAGGGTAGTGAGATAGTAATGAGCCAAATGTAGAACTCCTTCGAAATGTGGAAAAATAATAACGGAGAAAAAGAGTTAAAAGGGACATTATTTTTAAACATCGTACTGATGTAACATATAAGAAGTCATACATGATATCTTAAGTTTATAAACCCGGTGGTCAGAGTAAAGATACGGCTAAATAATAAAGAGTGGCACCCACCCTTAAATGAACGCTAGTCAAATCAACGTTTTTATTGGAGTTAGGAAGAAGATTGGCGGTATAAACGTCCAGTTTTGAAAGTAAACAGTGTAGCTGAGTCTACCTAGAACTAATGGTTACCAATATTTCAATTTAGTTAGATGCTCTACGGTTCCTGTCTAAAAGGTAAGCCCACTTAACAGCGGTTTAAAGGCAATTAATTGCATTCATGTTAACCACATTGCACCTTAGTTAACCAATGACAGGAACAAGCTAAACTTCTTTAAGACCTGACGGATTCCAAAAAAAGTCTTACAGGAAGAAATAAAATTAACTTCAGAGAAAATGCTTAATTAATGCTGAATACTTAATGCTTTTATAGATAAAAAGGATTGAACGCAATTTTATATAAAGACACGAAAAATGAGGCAGTCATAAGCATCACTTACAAAGGATGTAATGTGTGCAAAGAGATATAAAGAGACGTTTATAATGAAAGCCAGATGCAGACAGAGAAATGCAAAGCCTAATTCTATTTCAAGGATTCCAAGGCAAGTAAATCATTCACTATAATCTTCAGAGGGCTCAACAAAATATTGAGAGTTGAGACTGAACTGGGGTGGCTCTTCTGGTAATGAGCTATTTATATGTCAAGGTAAAACTTCAGGAGTTGGAACCAGAAGTCGGATGAGTTTGAAGGCAATAAGGTTTCAGTCCCTTTATCTCCAAGCCTATCTACCTATAGATTTGACACCTGTGGGGTGTAGTTACAGATGTACTCATTACCTGAGGGCTAATTGAACTGACCTGAACAATACCTAGGAGTAAATGGACGGAAAAAATGTTTACGTGTCGGAGGATCTATGGGTAGGACACTAATCTATTGATCTACTAATCTATTGATCTACTAATCTATTGATCTACTAATCTATTGATCTACTAATCTATTGATCTACTAATCTATTGATCTACTAATCTATTGATCTACTAATCTATTGATCTACTAATCTATTGATCTACTAATCTATTGATCTACTAATCTATTGATCTACTAATCTATTGATCTACTAATCTATTGATCTACTAATCTATTGATCTACTAATCTATTAGCCCTGTGAGATGACAGAGTGACCAGACTTTCAATTACTACTCTGATACAAAGGTTATTAATCACGTGTTTTGACCCAAGATAATACCTGAGCAAATCTTCCGGGAGGAACAATGATAAAAGATAAATGCTAGCAGGTAAGATAAAAAAAAATTATTCGTGATAATGCAAAGATAGCAAAACAGACTTCAAGTGCTGTATGACTGATTTTAGGCTGTACTGATTTAACTTAAAGGGTGTGAGAGAGAGTAAAAGAGAGAGGGTGTGAGAGAGAGTAAAAGAGAGAGGGTGTGAGAGAGAGTAAAAGAGAGAGGGTGTGAGAGAGAGTAAAAGAGAGAGGGTGTGAGAGAGAGTAAAAGAGAGAGGGTGTGAGAGAGAGTAAAAGAGAGAGGGTGTTAGAGAGAGTAAAAGAGAGGGTGTGAGAGAGAGTAAAAGAGAGAGGGTGTGAGAGAGAGTAGAAGAGAGGGTGTGAGAGAGAGTAAAAGAGAGGGTGTGAGAGAGAGTAAAAGAGAGAGGGTGTGAGAGAGAGTAAAAGAGAGGGTGTGAGAGAGAGTAAAAGAGAGGGTGTGAGAGAGAGTAAAAGAGAGAGGGTGTGAGAGAGAGTAAAAGAGAGAGGGTGTGAGAGAGAGTAAAAGAGAGAGGGTGTGAGAGAGAGAGAGAAGAAACGAACAAACGTATGAAGAAAAAAAGCAAATAAATATAAAAAAAAAAGACATGTCAATAGAACGTGCAACTATTTTCAGATACTAGCCACGAATTTCTAAGTTCAATAAATAATAATAATAATAAATATACGAAAGAAAAGAAACACTACTAATCCAGGTCACGGGGTCACGCAAACTATAAACCGTAGAATTTCTTCACTCCACAAAAGAACCACTGATACAATACATTAAACTAGACACGGCGAAAGAGAATGCTGTCCAAATAATAACAAACACAATGCTACAATCATTCACATCTCTGGAATCCCTCTCTCCAAGTCTCAAAAATCAACTTTCTGGTTTCGTGTCAAAATGATGCGAGAGAAGGGGAGAGAATCAAAAAAAAAAGGCGAAGGCCAAATTTAGCATCACACTTCTGGAACATGGAAATCTTGACCCCAAAAAAAAAAAAAACCCAGCCAAGTATTGGAATGACAAAACTACTGGTCGGTTGCAGGGGACAGCACGTAACCCTTGGCTATAGGGCCGACACACCAAAGATTCCAGCTCAGATAACTCACTACCCTTATATCGGCGCCCCACCCTCCCCCCCCCCCATTTGAAGAGGCGTATAATAATGACCAGGAGGCTTGCAATCACCACACGAATTCGCCCCTCTTGACGGTTCGAGAACCTATTTCTTGCGGCTCCCCATGCGCCCTCACCCACAGTCCCCCCCCCTTCTCGTTTATTTTATTTTTCATTCCATCTTTTGATGGCACTCCAATATTTTTTTTCATTTCGGGAGGAACCGGAAGTGTTTATCACGTGACAGAGTGTAAATATGGAGGAGTTATTGATGCTGGAGATGAGCTTAGTGGGTGTAAAAAAAATGTGGACAGTGATGTACTGGAACCAACAGTGTGAGTTAATATGGATCCAGGCTGCAAAACGTTTTGGTTTCAAATCTGTGTTCAAGCTTCGTTGATGTTTACTTTTTATTGTTTAATGAGATGGAGTATCACAGCTGCAATTATTCTGAAATAAATAGTTCGAACTGCGGTCAAGCAAAGCTACAGGCTTTCAGACCTTGCGATCTATGTGGGCAGATGATGTAAAGCCAGTCTGTTTAAATAGCTGACGGCTAACGAGCATGTCACGTGGCCAGCCAACGACAAACCGCCTTTACTTCCACAACGTACGTCAGGTACTCCGTGGGCGCCCTTACTAACAAAAATCCTGAAATTCAAACTAGAGATCCTTCGGTTCGGAAGCCAGCCCTCGGCCACCACGCCCCCTTAATCCGAACTGTATAGTAGGCCTACTTTGAAAATTTATTTTTTTAAATTTCACTTGAAAATGTTTTCAATGACATTTTATTTTTAATTTGAACAAACAATATTTAGGTATTTCTTTTCCTTTTCTTGCTAACTTTTACACCCTTGAGATCTAAAGATTTGCTCTGTAAACTGTCAGAAATGTCATAGCTACAAGAAAAAAAAAAAAACACCTTTTGCTGGACTTATATTTAATCCCATGATCTGTATAGCTCAGACAGCGAGGAAAGAACTATTCAAGGTGGACTTCAATACACAAAGAACTAAAACAAGCACAAAATAATGACGGTCACGTGATTGTTGTTTTCTGTCTCCCCATTTCCTAAATAAAAACAACAATCACTTTGTGATGTCTATATAGTATCTCATGTGGGGATATAACAGGAAGAAACTCGCATCATACATGATTTTTTGAGACCTGAGTCACAGTCTACGCGTGTTAGAATGTGTTATTATTATTTCAGTTCGGGATAATGTAAGGCTTTCTGACAACTATTATTTCGTATTGATTATCAAAAGCTGTAAAGTCCAATCCAAACAAGGCTGCTGTAAGGGTGAACAGCATTATAAACATTGATAAAAGATTTAGAAGATTTGAATAAAGCCTCAGACAGTGGAGACTAATTTTAAGGAGCTAACATGTTAATGGTGGATTATTTTTTTTGTAATCTTTATACCGTGTCTGAAATCATTGAATTTCGAGATTGAAACAGAATGAAATGTTAGCTACCCCTGATTGTCAGCGCTTATAAATTCAATTAATATTATTTTCAGTTTAAGTTCATTTGATTATGCTTTCTTTTTGTATAAAACTGCAGCAACAGTTTATGACTTGTCTGAAGCTGGGGTAACGTGATTAACTAGTGATGTAGCAGACATACTTCAGAAGGTACTGTCGTCTGCACTAAACAAACGTATTACCAATAAGTAATACGAATCTTATTGAAGATTTTCACAATACATTAAGCAATGTCAAGAACGCTCAACTTTCATGTCGCCTGATAAATAAAAGCCTCTCACACAGAAGCGCCTAGAAAATTTGATTTTGCAGGGCTAAAAATGCACAAAATGTTATCATACAAATCTTATACAATACGTCCATTATTCTGTACACCGGTTACACCAAACTATTTATAGTTTTTTCGCTATTTCATGAAAATGTCTTGTATAAACAAGCAAGCAGCCAGTACAAGTCATTCCAAGATTTGTCCATCTCGAATTGAAAAGGTAGCTTATACATGTCCAAGGATTATACAAACATAAACAGATTTCCATTTACACAGAATCTGGATAATTCTAGATCTCAACTTAGGTCGAATAGTACATACAACGGGGGGGGGGGGTTTACTGGCGGCTTGTAAGTTGTTCATTGCGCTGTTTCGATACTCTGTGCATGCATTGTCTTAATTCATTGACATGTGTCTTCATACCTGGAGTATTTGTATTGTGTGTGATTTGTATATTCCACTATTCAAGTGTAGGATAAAATAATTAAATTTGCAAAAGTGGATTAGTGTTGAGTGAATTTTGTTCATGTATCTCCGGTGTAAGCTAGTGGGGTCACTAAATTGATGTATAGAACATACAGATCATACTAGCCACTGTTGTTTAGATCAACAAATAAACCCTAACTGAAAATAATGTTAATTGAATTTATAGGTGCTGGCAATCAGAGGTAGCTAATCGAAAATGTTATAGGTGGGATTCATTTTTTTAATTTTATTTTATACAAACCTATCAAATGAAAAAAAAAGGGGAATAAGAATAGACAAAGAAACAAGAAAATCAGAGTTATCTTTCCATGACTCTTTCATCGAGGGTTAGAGAGTCGGCGTGCGTGCGTGGTGTCCCGCATGGTTGGGCCACGTAGAGCATTATATAAACAGAAGATACTTTTCTAAAAAGACAAAATATTTCCTTTATACAACTTAAGGAGCGATTGTTTCTCCCTCAGCAACTCATGAATGTTGGATTTTATTTTAAAAAATTGAACATTTTTAACCTGCACCATCCCCCCCCCCTTTTTATTTTTACACGCCCAAAAAGAATTGGTTAAGGGAATGTATAGAACTACTACACTTTAAAATAGGGAGCGCGGTGGCTGAGTGGAACGTAAAGGCAGGTTGGTTGTTGAGCTGGACCTGACATACTGCTTGCCAACCGTTGACCATAGAAACATCCTATGCCTCATAGATGGCAGGGTCTGGAAGGGAAACTCTACTTTTACACTTCCTAATATTCCAATGATACGACTTTAGATCTAGACTTGGAAGACGAGGCGCAAACATTTTCCTGAACATTGATTTATTAAACTCTTCAAGGAATGCGAAAATACCCACAGACATTAGACCATTTTTAAGATACACATTTTTCCATCCATTTTTTTAAATCAATGAATCACAATATCTCCTTAACAATGGAACATAGGACAATGGACAACCCGGTGATCGTCAAGTTTGGACAGTTTATGAACAATTTTAACGTGAACTGTTGTGTAAACCGTAAACTTATGTTAGTGTCTTATGTGTTGTTGGCAATGTAATCTCTTCAGAACTGAATAAAAAAAATTAAACTTGCGGTATCCCTATCTGACCAACCAGCTAGTAATTCTTTTGTCAGCGATATACATCAACCGTTAAATTTCTATGAAAATCGTTGGAGTCATTTTTGAGATCATCCTCCAGACTGGTTCCATGCAGGTTCCTGAAGGTTCCATTATCCATTAAGTTCTGACTTGAATAAGGATATAGTGATAATGCAAACTTTGTACAAAAAAAATATTTTAAATATAGAACAATTAAATTTTAAAATGTAAATAGCAATAACCAATATTTGTACACAAATTTTTCAATTAAAACTACAAAAAAAAAAAAAAAAAAAAAAAAAAAAAAAAAAAAAAAAAGATACATAACTTTAACTTAATTATTGTTTCCGAATACAGGAACCTTGTTTGGGCTAGCTGGCTCAAAGCTCTACATAATAATAAGGTTTTTCATCCTAATCACTTAGAATTGACATTTAGAAAAATAATGGATTTTAGGGTAGAGCATTATATAGTTTGATTTTCATATACTTGTACAATGCTCAGGTAGTTTTCCAGAAATGGGGGTCAGGGATATTTGATATTGTGTTGATTGTTCTGGGGTAGAGGATACTTGTATCATTGTTCTGTCTTTTATGGATTCAATGGCTAGGATGGTTAGGTAGTATGTCTTTGATATTTAATAATGTTTCTGTTACTATTGTTGTATTTTTAGGTTAATCAATGTTCGATTGTTTATGATTTAATACTTGTGAATTATGAGAACTTACAAATAAAAACATATTGGGAAAAAAAAAAAAGCCCACAAAAGAGGCAAGATGGCCCATACAAGAGGCACATTAAGCCCAAAAAAGAGGCAAAGAAAAGAAAAGAGGCCTAAGGCCCAAGGATTCCTATGATGATAAAGCTAAAATTGAATAGCGCAAATTATTCAATGTGTTTTACCTGTGTATCATTCGGAACTGGACGAAGTGTCGATATCACCCATAGCGAGTAACATGTTCCCCCTTGACCACTGTGGTGGTCTTGCGCTATAAAGCACTCAAACATCGCGAGATAAGTGCAAGCAAATTAGCAGTTCTACAAGTAGATTTACAGTTCAAAATAAATCTATTTTTAATTAAATATAAACCTATGTTGAGTCATGAGAAGTATCCTATAATCTAACTAATCGACAATTGTTGATGTGTGAGAGTGTGTGTGTGGGGTTACGAATGTGTGTGTGTGAGCACATTTGTACACCGCTATTTGATACCTTGTACTAGATTTTCCCAGCGCCCCATACCCGAACTAATGCCATGGCAGAAAACACTGAGGTACCCTCTGACGGCACTTCTGGTCATCTCTAAATGTTGTTGAACCTGCTTCGTGATCAATGGAATCTTTTTTTTTTTCTTTCCACGCATGCGCTAACTCTAAACGACCTCGTCGTCATCTAATTTTTTTTTTAAGTTGGGGGGGGGGGGGGGGAGAATTCGACGGGTCGCCTGACATCATGAGCTAAAAATAGCTTGCAATGGTAGAACTAGTTGAAGAACAGTGGGAAATTGCTGAGATCATAGACGACCTTGACATTCGCGAGCAAAAAAAAAAAAAAATTAATTAACAGGCCTGCATGGCGGTGTCTACGGCCCTGGAGCTACAATCGGAGATAACCTGTCACTAATTCGCGATCCTTTCAAACCTTTGGAAATAATGTATATGAACGAGGAAGGTTGCGAATTTGAAAGATTTGGGATAACAAGAACGAGCTCAACTGAAAATCCTGAAGGCTTTATTCGCTCTACTTGTGCGACACTATTTTGAATAAATGTCTAAGGCCTACCGCTGAACGCGGTATATAGGTAATTGATGGGTTAGCTAATTAGCATATCTCTCCAAAAGGTTTATGGGAAGGTAACCGAAGGCAGTGTGTTTGTTGAGAAACAAGGACATACTAAAAAAAAAAAGGGTGGGGGGTGGGGGGTGATACAACATGTGTGATCATTGATCTGGCCACGTCACTCACACAGAAGTATTTGCTATTCCGCCCTGTAGATCCTTAGGACAACATTTAAAATCGTGTACAGTACTGGTCAAATTTTGAAACAAATAACCCACCCCAAAAAAAAGCAACTTATAAAACTAAGATTATAACGAACATTTCTACATATAATAAGCAATACAATTAAGATTTCCTTAATCAAAGTTATGCTAGCTGTTGAGAATACTTTTCAATTGTTTATGATTTAATACTTGTGAATTATGAGAACTTACAAATAACAACATATATATATATATATAAAGCCCACAAAAGAGGCAAGATGGCCCATAAAAGAGGCACGTAAAGCCCAAAAAAAGAGGCAAAGAAAAGAGGCCTGAGGCCCAAGGATTCCTATGATGATAAAGCTAAAATTGAATAGCGCAAATTCTGAGGTTTCCTATTTAAAAAAAACAACAAGAAAATACGTAGCAATTATTTAAAAACAGACAAGGACAATAACTCCTTTACACATCTTATATAGCGACTCATTTTCTGTATTGAATATTAGATTTTTAAAAAATACATTTTTTACCCCAACCTCAAAGGATACAAAAAATGGCGAAGCAAGTGATTGGCCTTTAGATCTAGACCTAGAATACGGTTTACAATATGTTCATAAACATTAATGAATTCAACTCTTGAATGAATGGAGCCTACTTTCGGAAATACCCGAACACGTAGAGCCTGTTCAAGTTCAATAGTTTCTATTTCTAGTACCCTAGCCAAATTTAATTAGTTTTAATTCATTTTGATTATTTTCTACTTTGAAAAATGATAACGGTCAAACTCGAGTTTTCCCAGTGTGGCCAGCAAGCTAGTCATTCTTTTACCAACGATATACACCAACTGTCCATTTTTTTAGGGAAAATCGTTTTCTAGAATTGAGCCCGCTCACCTTTTGTTCAGCCAGAAAGTTCCACTATGAAAGAGTGACTTAAGTGTGAGGTATTACAGAATATAATATATATATTATATATATGTCAAGAAATATATATATAATGTTCATTGAGAATGATGATGATAAAAAACAATCAAGGAGAAAGGTGTCCAGCACAACGGCATCTGAGTACCCTAAAGACAAATACCGGAATAAAAGTCCATCTGGATTCGAACTCAAGCCCTCAGTGCGGAAGCCAATCACTTTACCGCATACCGCATTAATCTGCATATGATTTATACATAATTATAATTAGTGTCATTTGATGCCCTCCCCCCCCCCCCCCGAGAAACTTAAAGATTTGTTATTTTTATTCGTGACTGCTCGACATGAAGGGGACACGCAGGGAACACTGGCACGCCTTGGACAATAACTGGACAGCGGGAAGAGGAAGGTGATGCGATTGAAAGTGACCTAATTATGAGGTTTACTTGCCAGGGCCGAGAAGGTCTTTCTTTCATTCATGGACGCCCGCTGCTGAATCCACTCCCCCTTTTCCCACACACACATACACACACGCTTTTTTATATCGCCAAGTCACATTTTATCTCCGCCACATTCCTAGGCGACTGTGGATCAAGTCCTAGCAGTACAGGACTAGTGTCCACCGCTGACCCGATACTTAACCATGTCCTTCAAATAAAATAAGCTTCACTTTGAATATCAGCCCAGTACAAACATATTAAATTCTTGCAGACTAGAAAGTTGATTCATAATCTGTCATGTCTCGCCATGGTGAACATTCAAACGCACACAAAAAAAGGGGGACCTGCTGACTCGAATGGAGGATCTGACCAGGTAAACAGTCAAACTTTGGTCAGTGTCATCACAAAGGACACTCCCAACTGTCAACAAACACACACACACAAATTCAGTAGCTTGACTTCTTAAAATACTTTTCGCCTTGACCGCTTTTAGTATGAGATATAATGGTTTTAACTATATTGTCTTCTTGTCTTATCTTATATTAATACAGACGTTACTTCAAAAAAAAACAAGATGATTACGTCCGACGCGTCATGCATCTAGTCATGCATGTTAACTAATGACTTAAATTCTGCCAAGTTATTGGTTTTTCTGGCTGGCTCAGGCAACCCATTCCATGCTCTAATAGCACTAGGGAAGAAGGAGCATTTGTACAAATCTGTCCTAGCATATGGAACTAGGAATGTGACTTTATCTTTGTGTCTTTCTGAGAATTTATTAGGTTTTGCCCAATAATTGCTTTATCTTTGTGTCTTTCTGATTTATTTATTAGGTTTTGCCCAATAATTGCTTTTATCTTTGTGTCTTTCTGATTTATTTATTAGGTTTTGCCCAATAATTGCTTTTATCTTTATGTCTTTCTGATTTATTTATTAGGTTTTGCCCAATAACTGCCCAATATCTGCTTCATGTTAGAAATGTTATTACTGAACTAAATGACTAGACACGAATGTTTTTAGTTCAAGATAAGGCTAAACTAATAACACGTATAGCCTTAAAAACAAAAAATACGTTTTTTTAAGACAATACATCATTTATCCAACTTATAGAGAGATTGTTTTTCTCTTTGAAAATTAATAAATATTTTTTTAAAAGGAAATATTTGTTTTACCCCGCCCGCTCCCCCTTGTCTCCAAGAAAGAATTCTGGTTAAGCAAATGTCTAGATCTAGTACACTTTATAATATTTCAATGAAAAGCATTCAGATCTAGACTTAGAAGACTATGGGCAAATTTTTCCTGAACATTAATTTATTAAACTCTTGAATCAATACGGCCTTACCTTCGGAAAATCCCGAAAGCGATAGTCCTTTCAAAACCGATGTTGGATCTAGAATAGAATCCTAGCTATAGATCTCTAGCCAAATTTAAATTTAATTCTTTTAACTTGAAAAATGATAGCAGCCAAACTAGAGTTTTCCTCATTAGGCCAACGAGCTAGTAATTATTTTCTCAGCAATATACACCAACTGATAAATTTTAGAGCCGTTTTTTTTTTTAGATGAGCGTCCAGGTTCCTCCGCCCTAGATGAAGTTTAGACTTGAATAGAGGTATTGTAAAACTGTTTTAAAACCAAGTAATAGCAAAGACCTTCCTACTAAATTCCAGCTGTGGTTTCCCAAGTGATTTGCTGGAGAAATTGTGTGGGATATAGAACGTTAAAGGGTAAAGTTACTGATTTCGTTTTAACTAATGAACGGATTGGCTTTACGCTGGATGGGCCTTATACTGAATGAGTCTTACACTGGAAGGGCCTATGGAGGTCAAGAAACAGAGTAATTTGTTAAGTGGCTAAGGGATGTTTCAAATGTTGTCCCATACCGTGTTGTTGCCTCATAGAAAAGTGTTGTCCCATGCAGTGGTGGTACCCTTTACAGTAGTGTTGCCTCAGAATGAAGTGATGCCCCCATACAGTGGTGGTACCCCTTACAGAGGTGTTGCCTCAGAATGAAGTGATGTCCAATACAGTGGTGGTGCCCCTGACAATGATGTTGCCTCAAAATGAAGTGATGCCCCACAGTGTTCAACAGATTCAAGATATGTGAAGGTAAAGACATTATGTAATCTTAGGGCATCACTGAATACGCTTGTTGATCTCAAAGCGTATCGTTGATCTTTGACTCTAAACACATCATTGACAGCGTGTGCTAAATGTAGAACTATTTCTGCTAATCAATGACTCATCTCTCTCTTTCTATCGCTATCTCTCTATCTATCCCTCTGTGTGTATGTGATTAGTATCTCACAGCTTGTTTACCCAGCACAAAGTCGCAAACCCTGCTACACACCTACACACAACAGCCCAGACGAATGCGGACTGACTTATCGATTATCTCTAGTCCCGTGTTGGTCAACTTACCTCCCTTAAGTCTTCCAGCGAAGATTGCGTGGAGCATCTTGAGTATGGAGAACACGACCTTTGAGGCAGGTCCATCGCTTTATCCAGGACCTCACAACACCAAACAGAAATCAAAACTGTATATCCATTGGATAAAGAATCTAATCCACGAGTTGAAATTCGAATCGCATTTCTCCTTTACACGAAAGAACTGGCACTTGTTATAAAACAACTAACAATCGTTACACTCATGATTGAATGCCAATCAGTTGCGATGCATTCTTACTGTACATGAGGGGGAGATTACACCACTAGTTTCAGGAGCAGATTTCTGCACGCAGGTAACTCACTGAAGCTTAAAAACCCAATTACACACGCTACCCGTGCCTTCTGCAGTTTAACTGGGGACTATTTTAGGTGGTGATGTTTTTTTTTATTCTTTTTAAACGACAAAAAAAAAAAAAAAAAGAGCAAGACAAAATAGTTCTAGATCTAAACATAGAACAAACACCTGCCAAGAACGTGTCTCATTTGGCTGCCTCGCTTTGTTTTAAACTCCTTTTCAGAAAACTGCAAAAAAAAATACACCAGATTGAGATCTAGTCTAGATCTAAAGTCTAAATAATGAATAAGATTCTAGATCATCAGGTGTAATACAATTAGTCTTAGACTTTCTCTAGATCTAATTGCTATGAGACGATTTTTGTATGATATAAGTGGCAAAAAAATCACAAGAATAATTGCTTTAATATAGACTACATCTAGATCTATAAGTTGTATATTAATTACAAACGATTTTGATTTAGGAGGTAGATCTACCTGTTGCTACACCGCTACTTCGCGCGGACGTACACACGAGTTCTATTAATAGCCTACAAGTTTGGTAAGACATGTCAACGGTACACTAAAGATAAAGAAACGACACGCGTTGCGTTTGTCTAGACTTCCGGTCAAGCAGACGACACACGCACACACACGGTGCACATATAGTGTCTAGTTGAATGTGTCCACTGTGCACCAAGCAGATGACACACGCAGTCCAAACTATAGATATGATCAAACACAGGCGATTAAATTATGTTAGATCTAGATTGGATGTATGTCCAGCTCTGACTACAACACCGAACCATGGCACAGTAAAACTTAACAAATAAAATGATAGATTTCTGCTCGTATAAGTCCTGGGCACACCGGGCAGGCGACACAAGACGTTCGATAGGGAAATGAAATACCAATGAATAGTCCCCCCTCCCCTTTTTTTTCCCACACATACACACAATCTCACACTACCGCTCCTTGATACGAAGAGTGTGTGTGTGTCCTCACTGAGCCGGACAGTATCGAATACGTAACGGGATCAGAGGTAAAATAAAAAAAAAAAAGACAACGGATAAAATCTCTCGCTCATACGTACACAGTACACACTATAACATTTGATTCGGACGGGTGGACTCTAGGGGTGCGGGGAGCTGATGACGGGTGTGCTATCTTGTCTAGTGGCCTACGAGGTGTGCTAGGGGAAAAAATAATGGATTGGGTGGGCTATAAATAATGTATCAAGAGTGTCAGTAGTCTAATATAATGCCAGAGAGCTGTTCTCTGAGTTTGTGTGAGAGACTCGTATTATTGCAATAATTACACGCATCTTGCATTGTTTCACACAAAGTAAATAAATAAGAACAAAGGGAAGTAACTACAACAATGTTGTTTACATAATATTTCTGACATGATTCGGAAGTCGAAACAATACAACACTCTAGGGATGGTTAAACTACGGCCAGAGGGGCCATATCCGCCCCCCCCCCCGAAACGTCTTCCTACAGGGCATATTCTAACCTCAGAGGATGGATTCCATAAAACATAATGATATGATTTTTTTAAATAGTTGGTGCGGCCCGCGACATCAGTGTTTTTATGACCCTCAACCAAGGCTGTTAAAAGTCGAGACGCCACTGAGATATTGTAATTAAATAGGTCTTTGAGTTGATGCATGTTCGTACTACATCTAAATCTATATGTATACATATATTTTCAACACATCCACCCCACCTCTATGTTATTGTGATGTTGACCGCTCTTAATGGACCTCATTCACCAATCGTAAACAAACAACATTTAGTCACCAGTGGGTCCACCGAAAAGACAGCATGGATGTCACTATTACACGTATTAAATTGTTTCATTTATCTTATAAAAGGGTCCTCTGAGCGCTGTAAAAAAAAAAAACTTTTACAGACTATATAGTGCAATACTACTTTTCCTTAACACATTTCTGAAATAATATAATAGCCTAGACCCATAGACAGTGCTACTAGTAGGCTTCCTCCTTTAAGGGCCTACTTACTTAGCGACTAAAAAGCAACATAAGAAATATTTCTTATAAAGATATAGAGCATGCGTACAATTATCGATACATTATCCAACTTGACATAATGATTTTGAGGACAGGTAGACCTAGAACTGGATGCCCATCAAGTGATATACAATTTGTGGGCCTGATTTGTATATAAAAGCCTGGGGAGATTTTGACATCCAGTCCGACTATTAAAATAGCATTAAAGTTTTTTAATAGAATGGTGCTTACCGGATCTCTATTGCTATTGGTTGTTCCGCTGCCAGATACTCCAACAGTGTGACGTCGAGGTATTGGGCGCTTGCCCGGTCCAGCACGATACTGCTCGTCGTCAGGGTGGATCTTCATCCCGGGTGCGCCGTTAGCGAAACCAGTGTCCGAGTCGTAGTGGCGAGGTCGAGAGTTTGTGGACCCCAGGGATCCATAGGCGGACGATTCAGATTCGTATCCAACCGGCACGCTACCGCCTCTGGTTCCCCGGTAATAGTTTTGGGCGTCAGTGTCGGTGTAGTAGTGTGGAGGCACGCTCCCAGGTCTGGAGACGACCTCACCATAAAGAGGGTTGTGCACGTCTGTTACATGTGGGGGGACACTGCCGGGTCGGCTAGTTTGATAGTTCACCACTGTGTAATTTCTGCCGCCCTGTGGTCCATTGTGATGTCCATAGCTGATGGTCTGGTAGTTGGCATTTCTATCCAGACTGTCACAGTGAAAGTCAGATTCAGCTTTGCGTGTCAGTGACCCCCAGCCATTGAAGTAGCCATTGGCCTGTGTGGGCGTAGATGCGTTGGGGCGCCGGTGTAGGGAGCCGTAGGAGTATATGTTATCCTGGGTGGGGGTGGTTGATCTGGAGCTACGCGACATGGAGCCATAACTTTGTTGGTACACGGGGTCCATGTTGCCGCGAGAAGAGTCGCCTCTGGAACTTTGATAGGAAGCGTGCCCGTCATATAGTGTGCCGTTAGCAGGTCCACCATGTCCGCCTTCGATGTAAGCCTGTGCATTGTACGCCTTTCGAGATCCGTTGGTGTCTTTTAAAATCCCCTGGATATGCTGAGGCTTCTGTGGGGGAACACTCGCGTCTGGCTGGCTTTGACTCATTTGAGCCTGTGGCACCTTGCCGTTTAGAGTTTGAGGCTTGGCAACTGAAGGTTCAGCTGACTGGGCGCTGCTTTGTTCTTTCTCCAAAGAAGGCAATGCCTCAATGTTGGTATCGACGTTGTCATTGGCCTTCTCATTTATCTTGAGCTCATTGTATCTTTCAGCTCCACTCTCCTGCTTCTGATCAACTTTGACCTCAGGTTGAGGCTCATTTTCTGAGGCTTTAGCCAATGGGGGCTCCGCTAAGACGGTTGACTTTCTGGCAGTGATAAAGACATGCTCCCTACTGGGCACTTTAGTGTCCACCTTGACCTGTTTCTTGGAACCCTTTTTGGTCAGTTCCTCCTTCTTGAGCTTAGCTTTCTCCTCAACGTCCTGTCGTACTCTGGACTTGGTGCTAGTGCTACTGACATCTTTGCCCCCTTTTCTGGGAGAAGAAGCTGTAAGATAAAAACAACAAATTAATAATTGTACAATAATAAATCATAAACATTTTGTTCCTTTTTAACTAATTTCTTCGGTTCCAGAGTCGACCATACGCCCAGTTAAATATTAATGTTTTTTAATAGTGTAAAGTTAGCAAAAAAGTTAAACGATTTAAGGCGTTTGGTGTAATCTATCTTTTGATAAAACCAATCATTGGATGTAACCAATCATTGGATGAAATAAATCATTTATATAACCAGGCATTTGAAGTAATCAGTCATTTGATGTAATCAGTCATTTGATATAATCAGTCATTTGATGACGAATGCAGGAAGCTGAACAAATGGCGACTATTCTAAAAGTGAACACAACCTTGGCCCAGAGAAACAAATTCATCGCTAACTATTCACCAAAATAAATAAAGGACAATGTGAAAATCAATGAAATTATTTAATAACAACTGAGTCTCGTCAAGGTGCATGGCAGTTCTGTTTAACCCAAAAATGTATGTTCGAATGACTAACACTGAAAAGTAGGAAGAGCCTGTATTTATGATAAACGCTGTTCATGTTTTAGAAAACTGTTCCTTCCATTATGTACCACAAAAAATTTAAACTTCTAATGAAATTTTATGAAACAGTTTAGTTTATAAAGATCGTATCAACTCATTCTGTCTGCTTGTATGTTAAAAAGTTTGAACAAGTTATTTTTCCGGCACCCAATCTCGGATCAAGCTGAAATTTCACACAATTTTTACTTTTACCTGACAACACAAGAATCAATTTAAAAAATATTAACCAAATAGTTAATTAACTATTGGTAATCAATTATTTTGTTAGGGAACCTTGAACAAGGGAAAGAAATCGAACTTGACAGATGTGGTGGTATAAGTTGAATTAGTCCCCTTGAGGATTCGAGCCCTGAGTGTGAATTTTTTTTATGCATTAAAAAAAAAAGATCATCTAAACATTAACAAGATGCCTTATTCTTCCCTCCCCTTTCACAACTGGCCCAGACAAGTGTTAGGATCATAGCGCATTGAGAAAGCTAAAAGCTAAACATAGATTTATATATCTAGGTCAATCACACATATAATTACATAAATGATCCAAATTATTTGATACAATTACACTTAATAAAACATTTTTTATTTTAAATTACCATTTTTTTGGTTAGTCTTGTTTATTTCTTTAGACGGTACATGAATTTTTCTTCACTTTGCGTTTTCATTATTTAAAAAAGGAGAAAAATCTGACCCAGGAAACTACAGACCAGTATCACTTACCAGCATCACATGTAAAATCCTAGAACACATAATATGTAGCAACATCATAAACCACTTAGACAAGCAAAATGTCCTCACACCATACCAACATGGCTTTAAGAAATATAGATCATGTGAAACACAACTAATAGGACTAATTGATGATTTTTCTAAAGGTTTAGATAATAGTGAACAAATAGATGCTATCTTACTAGATTTTTCTAAGGCTTTTGACAAAGTTCACCACCATAGTTTGCTTAAAAAATTAAAATATTTTGGCATTAATGGTCCACTGCATCAGTGGATTAAAGATTTTCCGATAGGGAGAGAACAAACTGTAATAATAAATGGCTCTAAATCAACACAGATAACAGTAAACTCAGGTGTACCTCAAGGAACAGTCTTGGGTCCACTACTATTTTTAATTTACATAAATGATTTACCAAATTGCATTACTTATCTTATCTTATCTTATATAATACAGACGTTACTTCAAAAAAGAAGATGATTACGTCCTACGCGTCATGCATTTAGTCATGCATATTAACCAATGACTTAAATTCTGCCAAGTCACTGGTTTTTCTGGCTAGCTCAGGCAACCCATTCCATGCTCTAATAGCACTAGGGAAGAAGGAGTATTTGTACAAATTTGTCCTAGCATATGGGACGAGGAATGTGCCTTTATTTTTGTGTCTTTCAGAGTATTTTATTAAATTTTGTTTTTGTATTTGAAGATTATGGTTCAGTGTTTTATGTATAATTGCTACTTTACTTTTGAGTCTTCTGTCCTGAAGGCTTTCTAAATTTAGTGATTTTACTAATGGTGTTACCCTGTTCAGCTAACTCAACACACGTGGGAACGAAATGGGAAGCTCAAAGACTCCACACTACAAGCAGACACACACACACACGAAAACAAAATACACACATGCGAAAAGAGACATTTTCTACTATAATCCTTTGTATTTTTAAGGCAAAGTTTTCGGGCAAACAGTCAACTGGCTCCGAAGACAGTGTCCCACGAGAACAATTATTTAAATATTAACACAATCCATATCATGCCAATACTAGAACCGATACAACACGTTAACACAGTGACGTCGCTAAGAGAGGGGGCGGGGGGGGAGGAGAGTTGTGCCGTACCTGGTGACAGCCATCAGGAGATAACACCAAAGTGATACAATATTGGAAACAACGAAAAAGCAATTGATGAGTAGGCGCACATTTTACAGCCGTGTACCAGTCAAAATGTATACAATCGATTATCTTCTTTCGTAATCTAACTCGACTATTGCAGCTTCCGGTGAACTGCAGGTGTGCAACATCCAAAGGTCAAGGTGAGTTCAGGGGTTACGGAATAGCAGAGGCTTTCTTCTTTATGGACTGGATACAATTATGGCGGAAGTAACCCTCGACAATCATCATGCGTTATCAAATGATCCCTCGCCTAAGATCCGTGTTTAAAACAAGGTGTGGGAATATTTCTAGGATGGTATAATAAAAACAGTCTTGCTGAATCATAGCATACATAAAAAAAATACATCGATTAGACATTAAATATTGGCAACAGGAGATCTTCAATAATGCTTCGTTTCATTTCGCAACTGAATATATAACTATCATAGCAGTAATGATGAGGTGGACAATATTAGTTAAAGAGAATCCCCATTTGTTAGTGTCACAATGTATTTTGGAGATAACTTTGTTTTGTCTGCACCATCCTATGTGGAAAACAAAAAAGCATTGTCCCCCTTTACAGGGCAGACGATGTGAAAGTCATCTAGATTTGTTTCTTGCTTGAGTTGAACGCTTTTAAAATTCATTCAACAAAATAAATAATACAAAATATTAATCATAATTATAACTTGCTGACTTCTGTTGACGGCTATTGACTAATAGCACCAAACTGCTGGAAAACATCTAAACCGCTGTAGCAAGTATTATATTTTAACTTATAAAACTTGAGATAATTTCTTTGCGAACAAAACTAAATACAAGTTTTATTACAATATAAAAAAATTCAACCTGAGATAAAATGAAATAAACTGATTTCTAAACAAATCTAACTCAAAATAAAAGCACGTCTTTACACTCAGGCAGTCGTCTGACGTACTTTACACAACTTACGACAGTGCCGCTTATCTTGCATCATTCTACAAGACTGACATTAAATTAATGCTCTCTCTACAACTAACAATAAATACCCCCTTTCCCTTTCTACGCCACCGATTTCGTGTGTGTGTGTGTGTGTGTGTGTGTGTGCAATGATCACTAAATCTAGAATCTAGAAGAGGACTAATGTTAGCTTCTATTTTTTTTTGGGTGGGGGAGGAGGAGGAATGAGAAGATGGGGTAAGAGAGGAGGAATGAGAAGATGGGGTAAGAGAGGAGGAATGAGAAGATGGGGTAAGAGAGGAGGGAATGAAGAGCAAGGAGAAGTCGGGAGGAGCTTGTCGAGTCTGAAATGTATTTTTTTTTTTTACGTATTTACAGCCGTGCTTGCAAACCTAATCCACAAAGTTGCAAGTACAAAGAGGGAAGAGAGACCAAATACCACGGAATATAAACAGAAGTCATTTCTTTCGTGACTAAACAGGTAATATAGTGAGGGGGGGGGGTTATTGAGTCAGGTGAGGTAATAACCTGGCAACAGTTTCACCAAACAGCACACGGAAACTATGATACACTGTGTCGTAATAGGGACCAGGCTATAACAAAAAAAAAACAGAGCTATTATTTAAAAGTCCCTCATCTAGACTGCTTTACAGGTCGTACTGGGACCAGACAGTTACGAAAACAAAGCTATTGTTTAAATGTCTTGCATGTAGTCTGCTTCATACAGGTAAACGCCAGCATCTCCCTGTGAGATTACCTGTAAGTATAACTGTCAACACGACTACCGCTAAACTAAACAGGCAAGTCCAACTGTATAGTTTAAACAAGGCTTTAGACATTTGTTTTGTTTCAACTACACGTATACTTATTTATTTCCTTCAAAAAGCTTCAAAATTGTTGAGACATTCTTGCTCAGCATCTGTTTGATGTATTTCCCAGAGAACAAGTCTTCTTGCATGAAAGCCAATGAGATAGTTCTGAATGCATAGGGACGAATGAACCATTTTAATATATGCAAGAAACAGACTTTCAAGTATTGGATATTTTCATTACATAGAGGCGAAACCATATAATTTTTGGTGTATCCGGTGTAGAGAATACGGAAGTATTGATAAAAAAATACGTTATGAAAAAAACAAAGTTCCCCTTTCAGACCTTGCGATCTATGAGGCAGATGATACAAAAGTCATCTGTTTTTGTTGTCCAGTGTAAACGAGGGTGTCATGTGGCCAGCACAATGACCAACCGCTTTTAATTTTCCGCCAACCAATGTAGGTACCCATTAGAGCTGGGTGGACTCAGAGGCGCCCTATAGATCATCCCATGTAATACGTCTTTTTTTTTTAATTAACATTGTTAAAATCAAAAGAAATGAAAATATAAACAAAGCGCAGATAACTCTGAATAAACTTAGTATAACAATGTATATGGTAATTATCATAACTTAATAAAAATTCTAGGGGCGCGGTGGCAGAGTAGTGAAGCGCTTGGTGTCCGTACAGAGAGGTTCTGGATTCGAATCTCGTTGAACATTAGGGACTTTGAATTTCGCGAGTTTACCTGACCACATGACATCCTAGTAAAAAAGGATGTTAGTCGTTGTGCTGACCACATGACATCCTAGTAAACTGTGGGCCAAACAAACATCATCATCTGCCCTATAGTCGCCCTATGAATCGCAATGTCTCAAAGGAGTACTTTAATTTGCTGGGTTTCATCATAAATATATACTTGAGAAAAAGTCAATATTGTAAGTTTTTTTTTTTTCAAATCTCAGGATAGATAATTAAAAATTTTTTTTTTTTTAAATAAGTAATTGAAAAAAAATCAGCGCAGAAATAAAATATCTATGACAAGTAGAAATCATTTTTACGCTTTTTGCCATAAAACTTAAATATAAGGGTTGTTATGCCAACAAAAAGTCTGTACGTCAAATAGCACAATACGTTTAATGTAGAACTGACTTTGTCCAACTTTTTGTCCAAGTCTGTTATACATCAGACGAAAATCCATAAGTAAATCTACTTAAATAACTATCAAGTACATTATCAACAACTGGTGGTTTGTTTTGCATAACGCCATAACCGCGTCCTCTGCTTCCATTTATTCTTCCTGTCAGCGCATAATAAGTAGGTCAGCGTGCCGACAAAACGTTATTACTCACGGCTTTGATCGAGGTCAGCCAATCTCCGTGCCGTCCTTGGAGTGACGGGTCTCCCGGGGGCCACTTGGGACTCGGACAGGGACCGCCGCTGCTGCTGTCTCCTCTGGTGATCACACTTCCGGTGGTGGTTCAGCCTGCGATGGGGGCTGGACCCCCCCTCGCTGTCACAGCAAAACATAGTCACATCGGCAAAACGACGACCATTAAAACCAAGAACCGGCTTCCTCTCGATAAGAAAACAAACACACTGTCCTGAATCAACGCGCGTGTTCAATCAATCGATTTTTTTTTGCCAAGTTCGATCTGTGACGTAAGTGTTTTTTTTTCCCACCTCTAATATGTTTTTTTTTTTTTTTGCGTCATTCAAGAGCAGCTGAAGAGATTCGGGATTCCATCAACGGCAGTAAAACAACCGAAAGACAAGCGGCATTGAGCCAGCAGACGCGAGCGTATGAATACACAATCACCCACGTGCCGGATGTAGTTCTACCTGTGTGAGAATACAGCGCTCACTGACAGTTCGTGAAAATGTCAGCATTCGCTCTGGCCAAACTCTTAAGAGATGAAATTGTTCTGGTGTCTAGTTGTGTCATGCCAGGCAGGAGCGGCGTAGAGTGAGGGGCGGAAGAGAGGAGGCTTACACTACACGTGTCTGTAAGTTAGTGTGTGTGCATATTTGTCAATAGATCGATTACACAGCTCACAATCTTGTTCAGGTGTACAGCATTAAAGAAATTCGTTTAGTCTGTCGTTAATAGACCCTAACAGCTGGTCCAAAGAAAAACAAAAACGCACACATCAAAAGTTGTGTGTGTTTGCGTGTGTGTATGTGTGTGTGTGTGTAAAAAGGCTTCCATCGGTCGCAATTAGTAGAAAAAAAAAGTCTTTCTGAATTGTTTATAAATAAAATATTTCTCAACTTTTAACATTCAAACATTTTAAAACTCAACTCTCAATTCATAACAGTGTGTGAACTTTTCTTTTTGTAGCTCTTTGATTAGAAGGGGGGAAAAAAAAGACTTTGATGAAGAGCTTTAGACACAAACACACTTCCACACTAGCAGCATCCAGGTAAACACACATTCGTTTTGCCTTGTCGGCACATTTTCTGCTGATTTCACATTTGCATTCATAATTACATTTCTTACACGAGTGTGAGTTCTTGCCACACAATACTCTACCATGTATTACATCTCATACAGATAGTAGACTGTAAGGGCGTATGTATGTATTTATGTCCCTATAGAAATCAAAACCGTTTGACCAATCTTGATAAAACTTGGCATTGATGTCCACTATATTACTAATACCCAAACTAAGACCCGCAAGTCGCGGGTCATATCCGGCTAGTAGTACTAGTATGTGCCTAAATGAGTTATTTACATGCAATAATCTACCATGCATTACATGTGTACATACAATCTGTGGGGATGGGGGTTTCAAATTATTTGTGTAACAGGGAACAGTTGTCGAAGTGTGAAAACCCTAACCAAATTTCTTCAAATAAGAAAATAAAAATGTACAGAGGTTGACTGAGGAATGAATCATGGAGGCGTATGCACCGTACCTGGTCTATACTATCGTGGGAACATTATTGTAATAAAGGTCTAACTGTTGAAACTATACGTCCATTACATAACTGAGTATTCAGTATTACCTGACAATGTTCAGATTTTAGTTGACATAAAAGCCTGAACAAAACAGCATATCCAAAATGTCACGTATGGTCAGCACAAAAGGGAGATAATTGAAAGTCTTTGGTCAAGGCGAAGAAGGAAAACTGTCCTTCAGTAAAATGTCCACATCTACCGCTTCTGAGCCACGTGACCACATGTCCGACAAACAATGAAACAGGTACCACACGTAAATAAACAGAGTGGACACGTGAAAGGAAATACCGCGAAGATGGACAGTCAAGAAAGAAACAGTAGCATCCCCTTGCAGACCACGTCCAGCTGGTCAGGTATCTAACATTTGTTTTGGACGCCGGGCTTCCATCTTCTTCCCCCCCCCACACTTTTTTTTTCCTTACTAATGATATTGAGCGTGAGAGAGTTGGTGTGAACATGGACATTGGTCAAGTGCTCAATTCTAGTATCTGCTGGACGTTGCTGTTCTTGTTAACAAATATACATGGAGAGTCTATTGGGGAAGATGGTTGTTGACTTGGTTATATCAACATTGAGAAAAGGGAGGATAAAAACAGATAAGAAAGAGAGAGAGAAAGAAAAAAAAGAAAGAAAGAAAGAAAGAGAGTAGGAGAGTAAGAAAGAAAAAGAAAGAAAAAGAAAGAAAAGGGAGAAAGAGAGAAAAATAGAAAGAAAGAAAGAGAGTAGGAGAGTAAGAAAGACGGAAAGAAAAAGAAAGAAAAGGGAGAAAGAGAGAAAAATAGAGAGAAAGAAAGAGAGAAGGAGAGATAGAAAGATGGAAAGAGAGAAAGAGGGTGGAAAACAAAAAGTAAATTTGTAGAAAAAAAGAAAGTGTAATAGAGAGATGGAGGAGGTGGAAGATATTGGAGGAAAGAACAAAAAGAGACAAAAGAGAAGGTCAGGTAACAAAGAGAGATTCTAACTGTATTTGTGTGATTGTGAAATGAGACGAAATCAGAGAAATAAGAGAGGGTGAGAGAGAGAGAGAGAGGGAGGGAGGGAGAGAGAGTTGTTGAAAGATGCCATTGGTGCCTGTAAATGAGAAAAAGAAAAATGAATAACGAAACAACCAACGAAGGAGTTTATGGGAAAGAATTTTAGCCAAAAGCAGGAAGGAAGTTGGAGCCTGGCTGGACATGTGTTTTTAACTAAGTTTACTTCCACATAAAGCACCTGAAGTCCAGTTTGACCTGATACACCATACGTACTTTTCTACCTATCAAGTGATCTCTAACAAATCGTGTGTAGAAACAAAGTAAAACTGAAACTTCTCTTGAGAAACCGAGGTCTCTAAGCGAAGAACTCTCTAGTTGGCTCGATCAACGGTTTACGAGGGTATTATATGACCAGCAGATATCAGGTGACCCTCATAAGTAGCCGGAGAACCTAAAAACGGCATCGTTGTAAAAAAAAAACATTCCGACAAATAACAAGATTTAAACGCATGACTATCATCCCCCCCCCCTTTCCAGTGTTCAATCGTTATTTATACATTTATAAAAGCGCCATCTCTCAGCCAGCAACTGGTTGAGCTTGGCACTTACTGTATGTCAGACTCAGCGAGGTCTCGTTAGATCTTCTCCAGTTTCTTCAATTTCTATTTGAAATTTTCACGATATGTCAAGGACGCTATAATTAACTTCAATGTTGCTAGCTAAATAAAAGCTAATAATCAGAGGAGCTTAGAAAATGTGATTCTGGAGTGCTAAAAAGTGATAAAAAATATTCTTTAATTTAAAAAAAAATAATAATCATCATAATTTCCTATATTCTGTAAACTGGATACACCAAACCAAAATTGTTATGTATGTATGGATATGTCTCCGTGTATGTGTGGATATATCTCCGTGTATGTATGGATATGTCTCCGTGTATGTATGGATATGTCTCCGTGTATGTGTGGATATGTCTCCGTGTAGGTATGGATATGTCTCCGTGTAGGTATGGATATGTCTCCGTATATGTATGGATATGTCTTCATAAATGTATAGATATGTCTCCGGTATGGATATGTCTCCGGTATGGCTATGTCTCTATGTATGAAAATCTCTAAATGACATCTATACACTTGGAAAGGTACAGATTTTTTAAATTTATTTATCTACCTTGCTACAAGTACTATTTGTTATATGAAAATTAAATAGTACTGTAACACTGACTTTATGTGTCTGAACAAGTCAAGAGGGCGAAATAAAACAACAAAAGAACTAACTGACTAGGCCATATGTGAATGTGCGTGGCAACGTAAAATATAGCACCCTCCCATTTAATCTCCGGACTCGTAGACACGCCTTTGAACTTTTAGCCCATTTTTGAACAACTTCTTTTAAAGCAACGAAGTAATTAGGTACTTTAACAAATTGTTTTGATGCCACTACTATCTTGTAACGTTAAGAAATTGTTTTGATGTCACTACTATCTTGTAACTTTAACAAATTGTTTTGATGCCACTACTATCTTGTAACGTTAACAAATGTCGACAGTTTAAAACAAAACCAAAGTGAAAGTTCTGATACTTGCGTTCAAAGCTATAAACACAATCTTGATCAGGAAACGCTGTAACTCATAAATTTCAACTCACCAAATTTAGTTATAGCACATAAAAAACTTTGTTACTGTTTCAGGTTCTTTCAGATCGATGCTATAGGTATGAAATTCTACAAGTCTTTTCAGTCTGTTATTGACTATATTAAGTCTATTTTCTCTACTACATAATCTGATACGCTGTCAATTCAACTTCTGTAAATAGAAAAAGAAACTCACAGACAATAACTTCAAATGAACTGCCTGAAGATGTGTTTTCGTAAAATGTTCGTCGTTGTGTCTATGTGTGCGCCCGCCTGACTAGGACCAGAAAGGTCAACTTCACTGCAGCCTGTCAAATTAGTGTTAGAACATGGGTGTGTGAGTGTGTGTGTGAGTCAGGACCGGGAGGGAAGTTAAATAGACAACAACAAAGGAAGATTGCGTAAGTGGGCTGTGACAGTCAACGTGACCATCCCCCCCCCCAGTTTTTAATGTAACAATATTATGGGAACACGAAAGCTGCAGGAACATTGATCATATCTCATCGTGGGAGAAGTTACATACAAGAGCCATACATTTCAAAGTGTGGACAAACGTGGGACATAGGTGATGTCAAAATTACGATCCGCAGGGCCATATCCAGCCTGCGACGTGGTGCTGTCGCTTCCATGGCACTCAATGGTTTTCTTGGTGCTGTCCTTGGCACATCTTTTTAAACAGATTTATATGACTCAAAACTAAAAAATGTAGGCCATCGCTGTGCTACACCGAGCATAGCATGCTTTGAAATTAATGAATACGAAAATGTAATTAATGTAATTAAAAATATTATAATATTTTGGTAAACACAATTAGGAATATATATTTTTTTAAACTAGGGTTAGTAAAATGCATGGTGGACTAACGTCACACTCAACAAACCTTAATTTTCGGTGAAGTGAAAATAATTTCTAGCTTGGCGTCTCAAATCACTAGACTATCCATTGATCAACTGCCTGTCCAAAACCATTTATACTCAATTAAATCCGGGAAAAAATGGCTAGTGTCCTGCCACAACGGAACGCAACATTGACAGCCACGACCTTTTCCTCGTTTTTTTTTTATGTTTTTAGAGTTATACTGTTAGTATTAGGTAAATTTCGACGATGTGATATATTTTTGTCATGAGTAGACAGACCTAGATAACTGCATCACTGTCAGTTATTACAGTAATGGGAAACGACACAAAGGTTGGTGTATTATCGCCCTATTCAATAACAGGTGGATTTGAAGAAGAGACGCAAAGAGAAAAAAAAACGTATTTATTGTTTTTGATACCATTCCCTTTTCAGAACTTGCGATATATAGGGGAAATGGTGTCAAGGTCATCTTTTCTGTGGCCCAAGGTTAATGAGGGTGTCCTGTGGCCAGCACAACAACCAACTTCCTTTACTTTTCCCCAACTTAGAGATCCCAGTATTCACTAAGATTGAAACCCAGGACCACGGTTAGGAAGCGCTTTATCACTCAGCCACCGCTCCTCGTGGTACTTTCAAAGTGCTTTCTATAAATATAATGTTTCAAACTATTAAACTAGATGTAGATTAAATGAAATTGTTGAGATTATATTGAATTCTGACGATTCGCCTATTTTCAATTATTATAACAGTGATGATGGATCAACCGACTCGTGGAGTGAACACATCTTTGTAATGTACAGTCGCAGAGTGATACAGACTGTTGATATTTTATCAACATCCATTTATTATTTGAAACCAAGCAGCATCACATTATGTTGACGGAACTTATAATGTGGAAAAATTACATTTGTAGAAAATTTAACAATATTTTTTTTAAACAGAATTGTTAAATTTTTATTGTATTTTATTTGTTGATTTTGTTGTTTTATTTTTTGTATAACATTTTTGATGTATTTTAAATCAATTTTGTTTTAATTTTTTAAAATTTCATTTCTCTCGCCTGTTACTTTTTTTTTTCCTTTTTTTAATTTTTTTAGATCAATACAAACAGACAATGATACACACATTGTATACATTTAGGAGTCAAATGTTACGGAACATTTTGACTTCACTTTGTTGTATGGTTGAAGAAGATGAGCTCAAAAAAGGTGTTCAAAATAAACCCCAAGATACTATACACACGCACGCACACACACACACACACGCACGCACACACACAGAGACAGATTTCTGTTTTTTCTTTCTTCTTTATGAAATTTCTTTTACAAAAAGTGGTGCATGAAAAATCTCTTACATTATATATGAATCTACCAAAAGAACCCAACCATCTAGAAAACTAATGGTCATATTTTTGAAAAGTATATTTAAAAAAAAAAACAGTTTTGTTTTAGTGGGTTTTCAGAATGGTTTTTACCCGTCTGCTATAGCTACATTTCGACTAAGCGTCGCTATTACAGATTGGCTGTTTTCATTATATGCCAAGTCAACCCAAGTCGTTCAGTTTATTGCATCAATTCATGATGGCTTGTGAAAAAGAAAGACGAAATGTTCTAATGATTGAAAATGGTAGAGCCTAACCTAAATAATACAACCTGCCCAACCTCTCTACTGCCACCACAGCCCGAACGGTGGCGCCTCCAAATGTGGGAGCTCTTTATGTTATTGAGAGATATAGTTTTAGGTGCGAAGTTCTTCCCCTTAGATAAGCTTTGTTTTTTGTTTTTTTTTAAGGATTTTTATATTGTGCTTGTTTCTGTTGTGTTTGTATTGAAACACTGTAGGCCAGAACACAGTGATATTGAAACTCAGTGCTTCAAACTGTCTTTGATTTTTTAAAATTTAATAAAAAATAATTGTCTGAGCTCTTAAAATAACCTCGTCCTACTAAGGGGCAATGCTTGAAAACCTGGGGCAATGCTTGAAACCTTGGGGCAATGCTTGAAACCTTGGGGCAATGCTTGACTGGCCTAATATAATTTGTGGCATTGGTTTTGCCTCTGTTTGGGTTGCTAACTATATATATATTTTTTTAAAATGTATTTTAAATTAATATTGTTTTAATTTTTTTTTATTTCATGTCCCCCTTGCATGTTGCTTTTTTTTTATTTGTATACAAATAAAGAGTAGTTAATACAATGTTGTTATTATATTATCTTATATTATATTATCTTATAATATGCACACGTTCCTTGAAAAGAGAATACAAGTACGTCTTATTTGTATCCATGTGTTCACTGAGACGTTAAGTACAGACTCAATATCTGCTAAGTCATTGGTTTTACTGACTGATTCAAGCAACCCGTTTGATGCCTTAGTGACACTAGAAGAGTGACTAGCTTATCATTGTCTGGACATCATGTTTCCCTGCTTACACATTAGTAGTACCTGCTGTACGCTGTGACATCACTTGTGCCATGCAATGCCTACAATGTAATATTACTAGAACCGAGAAATGATGTACGCTGTTACATTACTAGTACCAAGCAATGCTGTACGCTAACTGTGACATCGCTAGTTAACTTAGAAAAAAAGGTTGAGACAATGACATTTCCCACTGCTAGATACCTCTGAATTAATAAGATAAAAGGTCAGTACTTATTTCCCTTATATCCCTGAATTTGACATCAGTGACATAGAATGTGTCACACTTATGCACATAACACCTAGAAGTGACACACCATAACACAAGCATTGATGGTAAGTGACTAAAGGAGTGTTAATTAAAACGTCATATACTACTAGGTATTGACAATGAATTATACAACGAACATATTTATCTAGATCTATATATTTCTATATGCTAGATGTCATGTGACATTAAGAGAAAAGGTTAACAATGAAATAGATCTACTATGAACTTAGTAGAAACAAGTATTATTATCTGCTCTAGCTAATCTAAGATCTATCACTGCCATTGTGCAGACAGTGTCTCAGACACGGACACCAGGGGGGGGGGGGGACAGGTCATGTGACGTTAACAAAGTCAACAAGTAATTTAAGTAGAAAGCAGACTTACATGATGACACAATGAATTTCAACATAGGGACTAACCAACACCCTTCTTGGGCATGTTTCTTGGTTCCCATTACACACTACACACCAACACGGTCCACACGTGTGCTGCTTTGTATTGTCTAGTCTCACAATGACACGAGTGAGTTGTGCTCTGAGGTCTAGACGTGTAGGACCAGCCTGTGCCTTTTTGTTTCCCTCCAGCCCGTGTCACCCTCCCCCCCCCTTTTTTATTTTTTTCTTTACCCAGACATTGACGTCATGTGACCGAAACGAGGTAATTGCCATGCGCACCTTGGGCCCACGTGAGTTCTAAGTTGCGGGGCCAATCGATTCCCCATCCTGTTTGGCGACTTTGTGTGGGGTCTATTTCTTGACGACTGGGTTTTCAGAGGGACGGGCGACAGCAGTATGAGCATAAATGCAACCGGTCGTACTCAGCATCTGTCGCCACCTGTAAAATAACATAGTAGAGGCGATACAGTGGCCTAGATACACACTCAACCAATTTAATGACTCTGGTGAAGCAGTCAGCATGACGTGAGTTCCGCGAAAGGGAACACGACTGATCTAAACGTGTCGCCGAAAGTGTAGATGTTATGAGTTACAGTTTAAACACATATTACATTTCTAAGATCATTTGATGTTATAGATAATATTTTGTAAAAAAAAAATATAGCTTTTTAAAGTCTCGGCCCTAATTGGACTAGAGAATTGTCTACAGTTAGAATCTAATTTTTGAATCAAAGGAAGTCATATAAACGCGACTTGAGTCGTATGCAGATTTAACGAATGTCTTTATTTGTCCTTCTGTTGCTTTATTTTTTTTAACAATAGTAACTAGATCTCTAGATCTATGGCCTCCTTCAGTTCATCGCTAATTAGATCTTGGCACTTAATTGTTATTATTATTATTATTATAGCTTTTATATAGCGCTACTTTCATGCTTATAGCATGCTCAGAGCGCTTTTGGTACAATCTCATAGCATAAAGAACTAAATCTAGATTCTTACAGCAGTTTAAATGTAATGTCTAACACTACAAAAAAGATAAGTGTTTCCCAACATTTCAACTAGAGCGTATCTCTTAAATAATGCACTTATGTTTGTTTTATTTGTTTATTTCTTCAGAAATAAAGATGATCACATCCTAGCCCAAGTCTCGTGTAGGACGGTGGGCGATGAACCTGGGTTCGAACTTGGAACCGTCGTGACGATAGTCCTAGTTTATTACACGCTTCACCCAGTAAGAATGTTTTTCTTGACATTAAAATACCTCTATTCAAGTCAGAACTTCATATAGGATGGGTAGACAAGTCAGAACCTCATAGAGGATGGGTAGACAAGTCAGAACTTCATATAGGATGGGTAGACAAGTCAGAACTTCATATAGGATGGGTAGACAAGTCAGAACTTCATATAGGATGGGTAGATAAGTCAGAACTTCATACAGGATGGGTAGACAAGTCAGAACTTCATATAGGATGGGTAGACAAGTCAGAACTTCATATAGGATGGGTAGACAAGTCAGAACTTCATATAGGATGGGTAGACAAGTCAGAACTTCATATAGGATGGGTAGACAAGTCAGAACTTCATACAGGATGGGTAGACGCGGATCTAGACATTTAATTACTATCTGTTTGGCCACACGGGGAAAACTTTAGTTTAGCCGTTATAAATTGTCAAGTAAAAAAGAAAATTTAAATTTGGCAACTGAACTAGAACTAGGTCTACACCCAGCATCGGTTTTGAAAGGACTATCGCGTTGTTGTTTTTTTTAATGGACTATTGCGTTTGGGAATGTCCTAATGTTAGGCCGTATTGATTCAAGAGTTTCATAAATTAATGTTCATGGAAATTTTGCGCGTCATCTTCTAAGTCTAGGTCTGAAGACCTTTCATTGGAACTATTATAAAGTGTACTAGATCTAGACATTTGCTTAGCCAGGATTCTTTCTCGGAGAGGAAGAGAAAAACAAACGCTCTATGACTCTATGATTTGTATAAAGGAGGTATGGTCTTTTTTTTTTTTGTTGTAAATTATTTTTATTGTTTTTCTTGTTTGATGTTTTAATCTTTTTGACTCTAAAGAAAATGATGTTCTCTTAATTTGGCTGTCAGAGAGAGAGAGAGAGAGAGAGAGAGAATGAGAGACCGAGACAGAGAATGAGAGACAGAGACAGAGAATGAGAGACAGAGACAGAGAGAGAGAGAGAGACAGAGAGAATATCGAGCGCTTACAATTGTTCCTAGTTATCAGTCGAGTGCTACTTTACCCACCAACTCCCTGGTAAATGATGTGTGATGACATTGGAGCTGACGTGAACCTAACCCAGAATGTAGTACCACATTAAGGGGCTTTGGAAAGATGCGATGAATTGGCGCCTCTCGGTATCAGGCCTAACAATTGATAAAATGACCTAGTATTATAGATATATCATACAAAAGACAATACACTAGGCATTATTGGGTTCATAAACTGTTAGTTTCTTTTGAAAACGATCCTTTATGTCCTCTCCACAGTCATCTTGGTGCATATAGACAAGAAAATAATGAGGTTTTCAAGAGGATGTACAATGAGATAATAAATTCTTGTGCAAGGCCTGCTTTAGATAATTGGAGGCCCTAGGTAAAGGGAAAGTGTGGTCCCAAATGAAATAGAAAAATAAAAAAAAATATTTATAGTCAATACGACATAATGAAAGCGTGCATTCTTTCAGTATGTAAACATTGAACTCTCGTATTCTTCGTGACTATTGACAGTGAGATTACAACAAATATACGGGATGGTCAATGATGTAATGAATTCTAGATGGATTTATATTGACAGCTATATTAGGTACTATTATTATAGTTCGTCCATCGTGGTTCGATGATGACCACTTTGTTATCCAGGGGGCTGAGGGCTTTGCACTGGTGTTTTATGCCTCCTCATGTGGCTGGTGAGACCCACGTGAGCCCGGAATGTTCGACTGCACACTGGGCAGGTTATTCCAGCTGGAGCTAGTGTCATTGGCCTTGCAAATGTATATAAAAACGAGATGCGGAACTGGGTTTGTGTAGTCATGTGTATAATGTGTAGACAGTTACTTTCTTTAAAGCCATTGCCGTTATTATTGATCAAATACATCACGTATTCTTGGTGTAGAGATATGAGCTTTAGTTCCATTTATTCTCTAAACTCTTCCTCTCAATTTCTACCTTCTTTTGTCCTAAGCTCTTCCAATGTATTCCCACGTTCTGTTATAATGACTTTGGCCTCCTCTTGAATGCATTGCACAACTTTTTCGTGGCGATTAATCCTCGGGGTTTCTTGCCAACAAAATAAATTTCACGATTACTTCCCTTGCTATATTCCTTATTTAAAAGTAATACAAAGCTAGGGTTTTCTAGCATTACTCTAAACATGACACTTTCTTTTAATAGCTTAATAAGACTTGGCAAAATCTACAAAGGTGTACTCATGCAAAGATAGACTCCATGAATAATTACCAAAGAATAAGAAAAGGGGAGAGAATGAAATTTAGAATGTGCATTAGAAATGGAAGAAGTCGCCAATTCAATAATCAGTTTTATTTGTATATTATTATTAGTTAAGTTTGTAACTTTGAGTGCCTTTGTAGCACTTTTGTTTAGTGGCAAAACAAAATAAAATTGTAAAATATATTTTTTTTACAAAATAACCTCCCTGTTGGGTCACTAGGCAAAGGCTACAGTGTTGTCCCATTAAACATGACCTACATAGTTGGTCCATTAGAACATTCAAATCCACTTGTTAAAAAGATATAGGCTACAGTGTCGGCGCACTAGACATAGGCCACAGTGTGCACTCCCATTGAAAGGCTCTAAGCCTTTGCGCAGCTGGGACAACGAATACTTAAGAAGTCGTGGAGTTCTAGAAATATTGAATAGAGGAAACACTATCAGATAACTTTTTCATAACTCGGTTCCATTGATCAAACATTTCATAGCACAAGACTGAAACTAAGACCCACGCTATTGAAGTCAGAGACTATTAACTGAAAACCATTTATTTTATGATGCAAAAACAATGATACCATTAAACTGGAAGCCCACAAGGCTAAGTCTACTTAAACTAAACTATACATTGCATACAAATAAATACGATATTCAATTTACTTACAGTTTATACTCTTAGCTTACGCTTTCGTCATGTGCACAGTCAAAAATGTGTAACATTTATTTTGCCAATTTTTTTTCCATTATCCTATCTTCTGAAATGTCAACTTGAGCTCGTGCTGCGTGACATTTCAGTCGAATTTCAAAAAGATGTCTTCGTTAAGTTTTGATTTTTTAAATTTTTAGTTTGATTTTAGTGTTTTTTTTTATAATTCGTAACCGTATTGTCATATTAAGGGGAACTAACAATTATAATTGTATTCTTATAACTAAGTATCAGATATTTCCCTTTTGCATGTAACCAAACCATTCAAAGGTAAGACTCAAGTTTACTTACTACTTTGCTACTTTACTAAACAGTAACAATTATTGGGTATTTTTTAAATATATTACTTGTTTAAACTAGACATAGGGCAGCTTGAGTAGTAGCTTGAAGGAATCAGATATTGATTGTAGTGTTCACTGACCACTTCATTATCTACTACTCGGCAATAATAAAACGTCTTTATCGAAGTGTACGTTGTGCGTGCGTGCTTAGCGCTCAATTTCCCACACGCTCCACACACCCACACACCTTTCAAACCTGTTGGGTATCAACATGTCTGCTCAATAACCAACAATCTGCTGCAGAGAGTGGGTGGGAAAAGGCCGGGCGGGCGGGGGGGGGGGGGGGGGGGTAAAAATCTTGCTCTGTGTTACGGTTTGTAACAATGCATAGGGTTACTATATATACACTCAAGGAAAGATAACTGCACTCATTTTTTTTTTTTTTTTACGTTCGGAAATTTGAGCTTTCAAGTGAAGGAAAAAAAAAAGAAAGAAACATCTATAGATCTATTGAAACATGTGCAGTTTTGAAGCTTATATTGCCTGGTCACTGCTAGGGGGATTTGGCCTGTTTGTTAAGAGTCCTCCTTGGAACTTTTTAATATGTTTCACCTTATTTTCTGCACCTTCTTCTCCAATAACAGTCAAATATCATACACATCTTTTGCTCGATAATCAAATTATATTAGGCAACAGAAGCTGAATGAAACCACCATATTACAATGCCTTGATTTAAAAGTGCTCTATAATAGGAGACTTTCATGCTTTAAATAGCAAGCAATTTTGATGTTTCCAGTGTACATAATGAAGGAAACGTTGATAATTTTTTTTTTCTCTGTTATATGATCATTTTTATGCTCTTTTTAGACTCTTAGAATCAAATTGCCTAAGCTCTCCCATTTGTATCCCTTAATCAAATGGGAAATACTGAAGGTCAATTTAACAGTGTTTAGTGTATCGTGGAAATACAACAGTGTAAACATAATGTTACAACAAAGGACAAAGGGTAGGAAAAAACAAACATTTGGACTCTGTGGCACCAACTACTACTCAGATCTTTTGAGAAAAACCCAGCTAGGGAACCACTTTACACTTGTTTTACGGAAAAACCATTCATTCTGCACACTAGGTGTGCCCCCGACAAAATTGGCTAACATGTTCGAATACTAAAACGCAAGTTGAAATATGAATTTAAAGAAATGAACCAGAGAAATGAACTAGAGAAATGAACCAGAGAAATGAACCAGCCCGTACAAAGTAATAGTGTTGCTGATTGCGATATTGATGGACCTGACTTGGTGTATACCTTCCGTTTGCCTTTCTCCCCCCCCCACCCCGGTCCTTTTTTTGTTTCAAAGTAGTTAAGTGTTGCTTTCAGTTTCCATGACAACCATCAAATAAGCTGTCCGTGTCGTTATGTCTCCGCCACCTCGCCCCCGCCCTTTCCTTTTTATCTCTCCTTCTTTATCAACTTTCTTTAAACACTTCAATATTTCTATGCTTTATTTCTCCTTATTCTCTCTCTCTCTCTCTCTCTCCCTCTCTCTCTACCTCTCTCTCCCTCTCTCTCTACCTCTCTCTCTCTCTCTCCCTCTCTCTCTACCTCTCTCTCCCTCTCTCTCTACCTCTCTCTCTCTCTCTCTCTCTCCCTCTCTCTCTACCTCTCTCTCTCACACACACACTCCCTTTCGATCTCTCTCTCTCTCTCTTTCTCAGACCAATTTTCTCACGCACGCGTAGATCGCACTCACGATAAAGGTCTACCCAGAGAGGAAATCGTAATTTGTGATTCCACCTCACATTCCAGGCATGCTACAACCCCCTCTCGTTGATGTCATTTACCTGTATCACTTCACCTGGCTCCTCACCAAACTGGGCCAACCAAGGTAAGACTATAACTCCACTTGGCGCCTAGAACATAGTTGGCACAAGCGCTATCAAACATATCACTCGGTGCATCTATTCATTATGACATGCATTAGATAAGGGAAATAGCCTCTCATAAATTGATTAATTGTTTCCCCCTTTTTAAAAAAAAAAAACAGATACAAAGAAAAGCTTTTCAAACATCACGTTAGTGTCACAAAGAATCATAATTAAACTGTCCAAGTCATAATTTGTTTTTCATGCGCAGCATCTAGATCTGCGTGTTAAACGTATAGACTGCACATTGCATTAAGGTTGTCATGACATTTCCGTACTTATATTTTATCGTTCTCAAACAGGGTCGTAGGTAGGTCCGTGTAGGAGCGTGGAAGGATCCAGAACTTTCGAGTGAAAGGGGTAATGTTTTTATTCAAAGCCCTAGCCTAGTAAACCCTAACCCAGGGGTTCCGCAACCTGTGGGTCGCGACCCCCTTGTGGGTCGATTGACGATTTGCCAGGGGTCGCCAAAGACCATCGAAAAAATGGATTGTTTTTGTCTATTCTTCTATTGCTGTGTGTATTTGCGGGGGGGGGGGGGGGGTCGCGGCAGAGTGGGGGATTGTAAAAAGGGGTCGCCGAGCATAAAAGGTTGAGAATCGTCTGGCACATCCAGCGCAGACATGACCGTTGTATGACTTAACATATTTTAAAATACATTTCAGAATAACTTTTTAGTAAGATGCACTTATTTATATTTATTTAACCTATACGCTCCAAGTTAAGTTCCGCTTTAGTCTCCAGTGGCCGTCGCTGCCTTGAGTTTCAAATAAATCTAAAACGTAAAATTACAAATTTATGTTAAAAAAAACAAGGTTACAAAGACGCCCCCGAAGTGATTCACCCAGGCAGGTAAAAAAAAAACAGGTTTCAATATTTTCAGAAAGAACACCAGAATGAATTTCTATCAAAGACAAATGACAGAGAAGAATGGAGAAAGAAGGTTGACAGATCTTGTGTGGTGCCCCAGCTGTCCAGCAGACCAAAGGAAAGGTGAAAGTGAATGTGAAGTTAAATGTGAACCTGGCCTAACTGATGTCTTATAATGAATATATAATTGATATAATTATTTTCTAAAAGGTCAGTCTCTTATTCAAATCCTCAAGAAAAAACATTTTCCGTAAAAAAATAAATATAATTAAGTGTACTATTAGAGCTAGAGTGCTCTGCAGTTCACGTGATAATGTGAAAAATAACTTATTAATTGTTGTTTTAAATTATGTCCAACTTCTATGCATACTAAATAAATTTTTTTCTCTTTAAAGCAAAGACATTTTTTTGGTGTAAAAGTGGTAGTTAGTATATAATAGAACTTACATAACTTAGCAATACAAATGTAATAAAAAACATTTTGACAAAAAATCTAAAACCAATGGAATGAATATGTTCCAAATATATTAGATTATTGTCTTCCCTTGTAAAGAGCCTCCCATGTTTGTTACTATTAATAGTGAATAGTTGTACAAGTGGTGTATTTTTATGAAAAAAGTTCCTGCATAAGTGATTTTAAAAATTAGATTTTAGATTTCAGAAAAGAAAAAAAGTAGACGTTGCATCAGAACTAAAATATTATGGAGTCATATTTCCACTATCTCTTCTAGTTTACGAGATGTAAACGGGACGGATGGACAGACGGACACAAAACTAATAGCGTCTTTTCCCCTTTCGGGGGCCGCAAAAAACAGCTTCGAAGCTTACTCTTAATTGCAGAATTTAACGTCGCCTGCAATAAAGCTACCAATGTAAACTATGAGATGAAATTCTTGTACGACGCCAAACGCGTTGGAGATGTCGTGTGTTATTTAGATCTGTAATGGGATTGTAAGACTGAGGACAAAGGAAGGAAAACATTTCAGCGGTTACGTTCAAAGTGACCTTCACCTTCCGAGTGACATCCTGTCATGTGACGTCTGCTGTAACGGTGTAGTTTTGTCGTTTTTTTTTTTTCTCTACAGTATAAAGATGACGTCAACAAATGTCAGAAATGGGAATAAAATGATTAATAACGGCTTTAATTTTAGACAGGGAGAAATGGGAGGGGGGAGGGGTGGGGGGCGAACACGCTCGTAACTCTTCTATAGACCAAGTTCCCTAGAATATAGGAAAATGGCTTCATTTCTGCTACAAAGTAGCCTCTTTATTTCATAGGAGCACGCGTGTATCTATATTATCTATTACAGTGATGCCTAAGCTTTTACGGCCAAGTACCCCCATCCTTGCTAACCTAGCTATCATTAGGGCGGATGATGTAAAAATCAACTGTTTCAGTGGCCCACAATTAACGAGGGTGTCGTTTGGCCAGCACAACGATCAACTGTAGAGCTGGGTGAACTCAGAGGCGACCAAAGATCCCGAAATTAAAAATCTGAGTCTTCACCGGAATTCGAACGCGGGACTTCCCGGTTCGGAAGCCAAGCGCTTTATCGACTCTTTTTTTCTGCCAAAGAACCAAACAAATTTCAGTCAGGCATGTCGCGGGCCGCATCCCCCCCCCCAATAAAAAAAAATTCGTTGAGTTCAATTGGAAGCCTCTGCGGTTATGCCTCAATAAGCAGGAGCCACGACGGGCCGAATAGCACCGCGTCACAAGCAGGACGCGGCCAGCGGGCCGTAGTTTGTGTATCACCGATCTATGAGATCTCCATATAAACATTCTGAGCACACCAAATGTAAATTAGTTATTGTTTCTCATTGTACGTATGCTTCTTATCATTTGTTTACGCATACACCCAATTATGACAATGTACGCGCGCACTTGCTTCAACTTATCAGGTCAGCGCGACCTTGAAGGGGAACACAATTTAACGCTCGGAGCGGGGGAAGGGGGGTTAGATTCGGATTTCAGTGAATCTCCCGCGAGGCACGGTGATAAGTGGGGCTTTGAAATACCGGGCGGGGTTAGCAGGTAAAAAAGTTTAGAATAAAACATCGGGAACAAGAAGAAACTCAAATAGACTATTGTTATTGAAATCAAAGGAAGAGTGAGATGTTTGTGAAGCGTAAACAAAACATAGCATAATAGAGACATAAACATAAACATGATAAACTTTCGTATTGGCTAAGTTTATAGATGGGAAAGAACCGCTTTATTGTTGCCATATTATCAGTGGTATAGTGGCGTACACTCCCCTTTCTATATAAAACAAAATTAAATAATTACATCTTGTTACTTTACTAAGTTTTTATTTCTTAATTCATTTATGTATTGTCTTTGACAGTGAATAACTGTGTAAAATTTCCATTTGATCCAAGAATGAGAAGTGAGAGAACCCACCCAGGGACAGACTGAGTTGATATAAGCTTTGTTCAAACAAGTTGTTGTTGTTTAAAATATATTTACCTATCTACCGAACAGGTTGTCATATTTAAGTACGTGTTTTCTAGACGCAGACAGCGACAATAAAATCTTAATCCACCACCAGCGGACAATGGCTATGCTTTCAATGCATGTGGCAAAATATGTGGGTCACAGCTGGGGCTGCGTAGCCACTGCATTCCTCGTTAATCTTGGGACTCGAAGACAAGCCTTATTATTATTATTATTATTATCATTATTATTATTATTATAACGTATGTTTATGCATGATCGGAGTTCCCCAAGGATCAGTTCTAGGCCCAGTACTGTTCACTATGTACACATATCCACTCTGCGGTGTCATACCATTTCTTTGCCGATGACTCACAGTTATACGATTCATCAGTACCCTCAGAGGTGTCGCATCTGGCAGAGAAAATCAGTAGTACCGTTGCAAGGGTGAGCGATTGGATGGTTGAAAATAAACTCAAGATGAATGAAGACAAGACAGAAATAATTAAGATTGGCACTAGGAACAATGTCTCAAAAGTTGAAAGCACGGATTCTCTCTTTATCACGAACTGCCATGTTCCTTTTGTCCATGTAGTGCGGAATCTTGGAGTTTTCTTCGACTTAACACTATCTTTCGACCCACACATAAGTCAGCTCTGCAAAGGTCTTTATCTGCAGCTGCGCAGATTAGGCCAGATCCGACCATATTTAACAACGGAGTCAACAAAAACGCCAGCTGTGGCATTCATACTCTCCCGCCTTGACTACTGTAACGCCGTGCTAGCAGGTATACCTGATGACAAAATAGCCAAGTGGCAACGTATACAGAACAACGCCGCTCGAATAGTCCTTAAAAAAACTAGACAAGATTCTGCTACTACGCTCTTGCGCACGCTCCATTGGCTTCCCGTAAAAGCGAGAATCGATTACAAGGTCGCCACACTTTGTCATCAGTGTATATATAACAACGAGATGCCCTTGTACCTTAGAGAACTGATTACTCCATATGTCCCCCAGAGAGCCTTGCGCTCAATGGACTCAACGCTTTTAGTAGTGCCACGTTTCTTCCTTAAAAGCTGCGGGCTTTTTCAGTTCACGGACCAAAGGTTTGGAACTCAATCCCCATTGATCTCAGACAGACAACATGCTACACCACTTTTAAGAAGAACATTAAGACCTATCTGTTTAAAACTTTTTTAGATTAGTTTGTCATGTTAGCTCTTATGTTTGTGTTTGTAATGTTGTTACAGCGCCTTGAGCCTACATTTTGTTTGTTAACAGCGCTTTATAAATAAAATTATAATTATTATTAATTTATTATGATGGTTCGACAATGACATTGCAGTATATTATTATAAATCTGTGTGTGCGCGCTGCTTGAACAGTGAAATAATGTTACAACTTGTTCAAAGGCAGAAATAAGGATTTCGGCTGATCGTGCGGAGAGGGTGACTTTTATTTGTACCCATGCAACATTTCGGCACATCTCCGCCATTGACAAGCGTTTATTTATTTAACATATACGCTCCAAGTGAAGTTTCGCGTTAGTCTCCTGTGGCCGACGCAGCCTTGGGTTAAAGGTGAGCGGGAGGGACAAGTGGATAACACACACGCACACACGCAAGAGTATGCAAACATAAGTGCAAACACAATCACACAAAGTCACACACACACACACACACATTCAGATATTAACCCTAGAACCACATGATGTTAAAGAAATGCCAACGTGTTTCTCGTTGCGCTACGCGGGGGACACCAGGAGTCTTGGCATCGCGAGGGTTAAACTGTTTGTTTGCTGAGATTACTATTGTTGTGTTTGCAGAGGTTCTCAAAACAAACATATCAGATCCCTTAGAATCTCCACTTTAAGCCGTTGTGCATTAAAAGATAGGCGACATTACTTCAGATAGAATATCGTCATTCATAAAAGTCTCAAATATTAAACATAACATGCTTTAAAAAAAAACAATGCCCATATCAATTACTTTAGATTAATTGTCATCTATCTTATGCTATAAAGTAGAAAGTAAGGCGTGTGTATGTATGTATGTTACGAATAGAAATCAAAACCGCTTGACCAATCTTGATAAAACTTGGCATAAATGTTCCTTGGGTACTAACTTAGACCGTAGTGTAAGTATTGTAGCCATAAAACTAACTTCCTCAAAAAAAAGTTGACCAGCTCTATAAAAGCATTATAAATTCATCGAGCTAGGCTGTTTACCAATGTTTACATGAAAAGATAAAGAGAACTACACTTTGCGCCTAAAGTTTTTTACTTTGACGCATGAAAATACAAAGTATAGTCTGTTGATTTCATTATTTAATAAAATTAAGCTTCAAATTTGTGTTTCAAAAGCATTTTAAAATAAATTTCTTCCTTAAATCTGCGAGTTTAGAAGTCCTGACGTGCATTCTTTCATTAGACATTACCGGAAAGTTACACATCTCTCTATTCTAGGTCTAAAACACTCATTCAACTCTAAGATGATAGAACTTCTCTTCGCAAAGATAGTTTTATACTTTAACAAACGACCATACTAATTATAGTCCATTCATTTCATATTTAATCAAATTAATATTCAAATTAGTTTTTCTAAAGCATTTTTACAGGAGTGCAACTCTATTCTTAATATCGCGTGAACTCAGGTCAATTAGCTATTTTTAGCTCCATTCATAATATTGTTTTTGTGACGAGATGTTTAATTAGTAAATATTGGGCTTGTTTATTTAAGTCTAGGGGAGATTTTATTAATTTTATCCCGCTCACATATAAGATTTTGTACAGGCACACCGCAACTAACAGTAAGAACAGACCAATATTATACGTTTATAAATAAAATAATTTAATAAGTGAAAGTTTACAAAAGTTAAATGATCAAATAAAATTATAATTAAGAAATGAAATGAAGGTGCTAATATCTAACATAACTGCTCATCATGGATTGCTAATTGGTGAGTGATTGGAAGAGAAGAATGTTCCTAGGTCTGGCTACTTATTTTCTTAGCTGCTAGCCCGTGGGTCGTGGGTCGTCTTCTGGCGGTCGAAGGACTGGCACTCAGAAGGATGATTCATCCGGCTCTGTCTTAGGACGTCGGCTCGGGATAGTCTCTATGCTGTAGGCAATCTGGCTCTAGTGTGAGACCGCTGCCTGTTTAGCTGTAGAGAGGGTTGGTGCTGCAGACTAAGTTGTAGGGGGCCGATCTCTCTGCTGTGATCTCTAGCTTGTAGAGAGCCGTGCTAACTCAACAACAGTTTATCTTCTGCAGCGAAGGTTGCTCAAATCAGTCGGCATTGTGCAATAGCTATTGGGCAATGGACAGTTTGGGCCGGGTACTGGGCAGATGATACTGGGCAGTATAAGGCACTGTGGACACTGGGTAATATGTTAAGGCCAAGGACAGTAGGCAATGCCTTCTTGCTAACAGGTATATAATGGGGGGGGGGGGTATCTGGTGTGGTCTGCTCCGGTTACAGCTTTCTATGGAGATCTGGTAGTTATAGCAATCGGGTGTAGCAATCGTGTGTAGCAACCAGGGGTATCAACCAGGGGTAGCAACCAGGCTGGGGATAAGACAGACAATTAGGAACCTCCTAAAGGCATTGAGCAGGGATTTCCATATGCCTTGCAATCAATCAGATGTAGGCATTGGTATCAATCCCAATAAGGCATTTAAGACAATTAAGTATAAAATATCAAAGCATGCATATAACTCAATAACAAAAAGATACAAGTAAGATAACCACAATAAATGTGTCATCATACAATGTAGGATGATACTAATCAAGATTCATCCATTAAATTTGATTACGACGATAAGCAATCAGTTATAGTACAATGGGGAATGAGCATATTATATACTAAAGGATAAGATGAAAATAAAATATTAGGGATATGGCTACAGTAATAAGGGTTTGATATAGTTAATTAAAATTACATTCATCCAAGGAACTAAGTTCACAAGGGTGTGAGACATAATAATATGTATGAGGGATATATAACAGAAATGTGAAATAATTAATTTCACATGGGCTCTGTAAGTTTAGAGCACTGTGATCTAAGTTCTTAGACAGTACTTAGATTCACGAAAGGTTATTGTTTACATCAATCACTAAGATACAGGAATGGATAAACATAACAAATTAAATATAATAACTATGGCTTCAAACGTAGACAACCATAGCGGCATTGATAATACTATATGAAGATATAACATCGACATAAAATAGTACAATGTACATACATAACAAAGTCATAATGTAATGACGGGGAACGTGGTTGTGTACTAATGTGTACTCACACATTCCTATAAGATAAAATAAGTATAGTAAAATGTTTACACTTACCCGTTTGTCCCTAATGAAACCTCACTAATAAACTTCCTAACAGAGGAGACTGAATGAATCCTAGTGGACCTAACTTAGAATGCTTGGGTCTCTCTCTATATATATAGTTGGGACATTTCGTTTAACGGGTGGGGAAGAAATCTAGCTGATTTTCTCACATGTATCGATGTACCGGAGATGTCAGGCGTCAGGTCAGATTTATGGTCAATATTCGTTGCCTACCGTGAGAGTAAAGTCTTAAGCGAATATGTATTTGTCCAGCCCGAGTGCAATGCTATTCTTAGAGCGATGCGTATCCTGCGGGGGAGGGGGGGATAATAGGTGTGAGAAGTTATTAGGCCGCTGCGTGTAGCGCTGGTGCAGCGACTATTGTGTGCTGGTCACCTGTCCAGCGGTCAAAATTAAAAGTTAGCCCTAGAGAAGCTAGTTAATGTTTTACGTTGAGATTTGTCCCGTGAGAAACAGTGCGACGGGAGATAAATCCTAAAAGAGATTAGTTATGGGTGGACAAGAAAATAATTGTTTAAGTTGAAAATTAAAGTTTCCCACGATTTGCTGGGAAAAACTCAAATGAACTTTTGCATGCAAGTTTCGTATCGTCACAGTTTTATTCCTGAATTCATCCATTCGCGTTACATATAGCATTATTATTTTCTTTAATTGTTTCTAATGCACTATATCAGTGACTACAAGAGCAATACGCAAGTTAAGACCCGCGGGCAGCGGGTAATATCTGTTTAGTGTAATTATATAAATGATTGTGACCTAGACATATAAATCTATGTGATACAATTTTTTTTCCCAATTGTTTTGGTTTAGCTTTTAGCTTTCTCAATGCGCTATGACCCTATCACTTGTCTGGACCAGTTGTGAAAGGGAAGTGAAGTGAGGTGTATCTTTGTGAATATCTACATGATTATATGTATCATAAAAAAAAACACATTTATAATGATATATTGACGTCATGTATAATAAAGTAACCAGAACTTTTAAAAAAAATACTTTAAAATAATACAACAAGTTTAACTTAGAACTCTTCTTAAAGCTCTATTATATCCATACGGAAAACGCACCCGGTAAGGTCAAAGGTTACGACCCACTCGACGGTATCAATGACCACTTTAACCAGACGACATGGCCAGCAAGAAGATTACTGGACATTGTTAAAATGTCCCGCGGTCGTCAAGAGAACATATGATCTGAGTTTCAAAAGGTAAGTCTTGAACTTGGGAGTGTTCAAACAAGCTTTTCATATAAGCTTTCTTCTAAGATCCAAGACGTTAGTGAGCCCGTTCGCTTTAAGTAGTACAATCTCACAAGCCCCTATCAGGTATCAAGGAAAGGAAAACCCTGTTCTACGACAATGTTTTCTACGGGCAATGTTTGTTACGACAATAACACGAAGAAATGTCCTTTACGAGAATAACAAGGGCAATGTTCTTTACGCCAATAACACGAGCCATGTCCTTTACGACTATAACACGAGCAATGTTCTTTACGACTATAACACGAGCCATGTCCTTTACGACTATAACACGAGCAATGTTCTTTACGGCAAATAAAGGAGAAATGTTACCTTCGCAAATATTTCTTTAAATATGTTATGTTATGTTGTTGGGGTGTATGGGGTATCTAGGAGGGGTAGCACCTCTAGTGGACAGGCAGTCGTACCTTCTTTTTGAAGGTAGCCTGGCTCACTCTTGGTCCCCACTCGGTACCCAACTCTCACCTGTGGCTCCCAGAAGCTGTAGCATGCACAGCGGCCACACCCCGGAAACGGATTTGACTGGCCGGCTAAACCAGGTAGAGGGTATCTGACGTGTCCATGGCACTCAGTACACTGAGGTTATGTCAAACCTAGCATGTGAAGTCTGGACTTGGCGGCCTGTGCGTAACGTCCCAAAACTTGACTAATCGGACAGAAAGGCAAGTACCAGCACAGTGCGGTGAAGCACTCAAGAGCAGGACAAGACACACAGAAAGTCTCTGGACATCCACTGCACCCAAACTTGTTCCCGGACGTCTTGACCAAATCTTGCTTCCGGAAAAGGACGGGCTTTAGGGCGAGAGAGTGAGGTCGACGTGTTGCGCGAATCCTCCTCACTTTAATCCAAATTCCAACGCAAGTCACTTGTCATCCCTCCCCCCCAAACACAACCAAACCAAAGTCCTGTGGCGACAGGCTAGCAGTGAAGCGGTAGGTGTGGGCACACTGGAAGCCGTAGCTGCAACCCTGCACATAGGCGGCTCAGGCCATATGGTCGTTCACCACTGACACAGAGCAGCAGTGGAGTCCGGCAGCCCACTGAGTGGCTGAGCAGCCCTATTTAGGAGTGCACTGCTCACCTCCATAGCATGAGGACAGGGCTAGAAAAGGTGCCCCAAAAATTGCCTGCTCAAAACTACCCTAGGCAGCCTACAGCAGTTGGCGGGAACCCTACTCAAGCGGTCGAAATTCAAAGAAAAGGACGAGGATAGTTCCTCTTACCATAGGCGCATGGAATGACAACGACACATCTGATAGACCACAAAGACCAACTGCACTAGTAGCCAGGGAGCTCCACAAATACAACATAGACATAGCAGCACTAAGCGAGACTCGGCTTGCAGATGAAGGTGAACTCTGCGAAAGAGGAGCTGGATATACTTTCTTCTGGAGCGGTAGAAGCACTGAAGTACGACGTGAATTTGGAGTCGGCTTTACCATAAAAACATCAATAGTATCTAAACTAGTCGGGCCTCCCAAAGGAATTAGTGATAGGCTCATGACCCTAAAGCTGCCTTTACAAAACGGAAAGAAACATATTTGCATTGTTAGCTGCTACGCACCCACCATGACCAACCCAGATGATGTCATAGAAAAGTTCTACGAAGAACTAAACTTCACCTTACTTGAAATTCCAAAAACAGAAAAGCTACTCATTCTTGGTGACTTCAACGCAAGAGTCGGCTCTGACCATCACATCTGGAAAGGAGTCTTATGCAAATTCGGGATAGGTCAATGCAACAGCAACGGATTATTACTACTCCAGACCTGTGCTGAACACAAGCAGCTCATATCGAACACAATATTCAGTCTTCCAATGAGAAAGCGAACTTCCTGGATGCATGCCGCTCAAGACACTAACACCTCATAGATTACGTCATCACCAGACAATCTGATCGTCAGGACATTCGTGTCACCAAATCTTGCTGTGGTGTAGAATGTGGAACAGACCACCGCCTCATCATCACAAAACTAAACATCCGTATTCAACCAAAGAGACGTCCGCAAAAATCTAAACCCCTAAAAGGGCTAAACACGGCCAGCTTAGCAGATGACAAAACTGAAAAGTCGCTTGCAGATGCGATAGAGAACTGCCTCAAGTCCACCCTTCCAACTGAATCAAATGTAGATAAAAGCTGGGAATGCTTCAAAGAAGCTATCTATAGCACAGCATTTAACATACTCGGTCCTATGGAGAGAAAGCATCAGGGCTGGTTTGATGAAAACAATACTGAGATCAGAAAACTATTAGATGAAAAGCACAAGCTCCACAAATTGTATCTGAACAACCCAAACTCCCAGTCCACTAAAGATGCATTCACTAACATCCGCAAAAATGTGCAAAAACAGTTGCGCTAAATGCATGATACCTGGCTTAGCAGGAAAGTGGAAACAATACAGGAATTTGCAGACAAGCACGATATGAAGAACGTCTACCATGCCATAAACGATATCTATGGACCCACAAAGTCAGGCTCATCACCTCTATAAAATGCTGGTGGGACAATCCTATTGATAGATAAGGAAGAAATCCTAAAACGCTGGGCAAAGCACTTAGAAAAGGTTCTCAATACACCTTCCATCATAAATGAAGCGGCCATAGACAGGCTACAGCAAGTGCCAATAAATGAAAAAATGGATGACCCCCCTACGCTAAAGGAAACCGATCTTGCCATTCAACAGCTCGCAAGCGGAAAAGCCCCAGGAGCTGACTCCATTCCCGCAGAGGTCTACAAAAAAGGTGGATTAGCCCTGATTGAAAGACTTCATAAGCTCTTCTTAATTATGTGGGAAAAAGAGTCAATACCACAAGACTTTAAAGATGCCACAATTGTTCATTTATACAAGCGAAAAGGAAACCGCCAGATCTGCGACAACCACAGAGGAATATCTCTTCTCTCTATTGCTGGGAAAATCCTTGCATGCATCCTACTAAGTCGTCTCATGCAACACATAGAATATGGTCTACTACCAGAAAGCCAGTGCGGCTTCAGAAAAGAGCGTGGAACCATTGACATGATCTTTGCAGCAAGGCAGCTCCAGGGAAAATGCCAAGAACAAAATGCTGACCTGTTCTCAATATATGTCGACTTAACAAAGGCATTCGACACTGTTAGCAGAGAAGGACTCTGGAAGATCATGTCAAAGTATGGCTGTCCACAAAAATTCATAACCATGGTGAGACTATTTCATGATGGCATGAATGCTATGTCCAAGAAAGTGGAGAACCATCAGCGCCCTTCGAAGTATCAAACGGGGTAAAACAAGGCTGTGTCCTAGCACCTACACTGTTCAGTATCATGTTCTCCGCTATGCTGACAGATGCATTCACAAATAGAGAAAACAACGGGATAAATATATCATACAGATTTGATGGTGGCCTATTCAACCCGAGGCGGCTCAAAGCAAAATTAAAAACAAATGCAGCAGTAATCAGAGACTTGCTATTTGCTGACGACTGTGCCCTAATGCCTGCTCTGAAAACGATCTGCAGAGCATCGTCAGTGACTTCTCAAGAGCATGCTCAGACTTTGGCCTAACCATCAATACGAACAAGACTGAAGTCTTATATCTACCTGCTCCTGGGAAAGCCTACTCGGATCCAAGCATCACTATAAATGGACAGGATATAAACGCAGTGGACAAATTCACATATCTTGGCAGCACACTCTCCAGAAATGGAAAAATCGATAGTGAAATCGACCTGCGTATCGCCAAGGCCAGTGCATCCTATGGCAGACTGTCTAAAACTGTCTGGAACAGACGTGGTATCACCACAAACACAAAGCTAGGGGTCTATAGAGCCGTCATCCTCCCTACATTGCTCTATGCCTCAGAAACATGGACAGTGTACAGTAAACATGCAAAGAAACTGAACCACTTCCACATGATATGTCTGAGAAAAATACTAAATGTCAAATGGCAAGACAAAATACCAGATACAGAAGTTCTTCGAAGAGCGTGTCTGCAAAGCATCCACACAATCCTGATGCAGTCCCAGCTGCGATGGGCAGGTCACGTCTACAGAATGGAAGACCACCGCATCCCTAAACGACTCTTGTATGGCTAACTAAGTGAAGGAAAGCGCTCGCAAGGTGGTCAAAGAAAGGCACGTGGGAGACTGAGGCACATGACAGAGCATCATGGCGTCGCGCTGTGAAAACTGGCGCACAGGTTGCTGAGGAAAAAAGAACAACGCTGGCAGAAGAAAAACGCCAGAAAAGAAAAGCAAGGCAAACGACACTAGCTCCAGCTGGAATAACCTGCCCAGTGTGCGGCCGAACATTCCGGGCTCACATAGGTCTCACCAGCCACATGAAGAGGCATAAAACCCCAGTGCAAAGCCCTCAGCCCCCTGAATGACAAAGTGGTCATCATCGAACCACGATGGACGAACTATATATATATATAAATATGTTAGCGAAGAAACTACAACAGACGAAAATGTTGCAATAACAAATAAGACTATTCCTAATAAATTACCGTGTTAAATCTTTATAGGAAAACTTTTTTTTTCTTCGTAAATAAGCAAATTAAAAAGCTTCCCCCATTTGCTTTTCGGCGATGATTATTATATTAATATAAAATAAAAATTGCATAATTTAAAAGAGACAGCTCTCACGAGGATCTTCGAGAACGGTTTTGTCTGCATCAGGTGTGAACAAAATTGAAGATCGCAACTGGGTCTGCGTAATCATGTGAAACTCTGCACTCATTCTTAATCTCCGGAAGCGAAGAAAATGCCATCATATTATTTATAATATTCTGTTTATTTTGCAATAAGGGTTAAAGGACATTAAAAAATATAATTTTAAAATACATATAAGAAACATTACCAAATAATAACTGCTACAAAGGCTATTGACAATGCTATACATGAAAAAGTAAGTTCACCCTTTCAGACCTTGTGATCTATGGGGCTGATGATGTAAAGATCATCTGTTTCTATGGCCCACGATTATCGAAGATGTCATGTGGCCAGCACAACGACCAATATCAGGTACCCATTACAGGTGAACTCAGAGGCGCCCTAAAGATCCCTAAAGTAAAAAATCCCAGTCTTCACCAGGCTTTGAACCCGGACCTCCGGTTCGGAAGCCAAGCGCTTTGCTACTCAGCGCACCTCCATAATCTACATATTATACAGTACAGAAGTCAATGTTTGATGTTTTCTTTGAAAGCTTTAACGCCTCATTAAAAAAAATTAATATTATAGACAATCCAAACAATTACTATGAGTTCAAATCAATCTTACCTGGTATTTTGGAGACGCCCCTGACGCTGGAAGCTGTGCTCGCGGTGCTCAAGCTGCTGTTGCTACCGGCTGTTAGAGTACTCCCAGCAGACGACACTGAGCCTGTCGGCGTGGTCGACTTATCGTCCTTGGCCGACAGCGTCCCTGGTTGAGAACCACTGCTACCTGCTGGTGCGCTAGTTATCGCCGGTCCTGAAGTGGACGTCGTCGGCGATTTTTGGCCCTTGGGCGCCGGCGTGGGGAGTTTGGTGCACTGTTTTTTCTTTCCTGTGACAAGCGCCTGGACTCTTTTCATTCTTTGCTTTTTAGCCCAATCTAAGGGAGGTCATCAGTCAAAAAAAAAAAAAGGAAAGGGACATAATCATACTTCCAACAACACAAGGTTAACGACGCTCCTACACGGCACGGTTCACACTCTGAATCATCGGACTTCCTCTTACGTTCCCATTTATAATTTATGATCGGGTTACATCCCCCTTCCTTCACCTGTGGTATAATGAGTCAGCACTGAACAGATCCATAGCCTGCAATAGAAAATGTGAAGAAAAAAAACAAATGTATAATACAGATAATTAATGTCCGCTACTATTGTTACATCTGATCTTCTCAAAGTGTACAACGTAAGACACTGTAGTGGCCGATCGCTTAAATGACTATCCAGTCGTCGACCGAAAAAGTAAATGTTAATCTAATCGTGCATGTCATTTAGAGAGTTTTTGCTCTACTCCAGCGGTTCTCAACCTCTCAGCTCGGCGACCCCTTTTTAGAACCCCCCCCCCACTCTTCCGCTACCCCCACCCACCCACACTTACACAGCAATAGAAGAATTGACAAAAAAAACAATCCATTTATCGACGGTCTTAGGCGACCCCTGGCAAATCGTCAATCGACCCCCGAGGGGGTCGCGACCCACAGGTTGAGAACCCCTGCTCTACTCGAAGTCAAGCTTTTACATAAGTAAAAGAAGCACTTGTACGAATTTTTCCTAGTATATGGAATAAGCATAGTGCATTAAAATGTCGTAGGAACTTATCAGCAAGTGATAGCATGGTGTTACTTATATTGTGTGTGTGTGTACACATGTAATTACAATGCGCCTATATCTTATTTTTTAAAAAAAGAAACAAAATAGTTGTATTGGAGATTTTTACAAATGGCGGAAAATACATAAATAGCAAGCTTTTTGGTGTATCCGGTGCACAAAATAAAGCAGGTGTAGATAAACTATTTTGTTTTTTTAATTTCCATGATTATTTTTCTGCCCGTACTAACACTGATGAATTAAATGTTCAAATATCTTACGTTTGTGGGTTTTAATTAGTTGTCAGCGTTGAGTTTCTAATTGGCATCCTTAATATGTTTATTTTCTAGTAAAAAAATGAATACTATTCTAGATTTCAATTGTTTTGAAAAAGGTATAAAAAAATTTACTTTAAATTTACATGACAATATGTCACTTTATGATTGTTTTTAAATGTGATATCAAAGATTCCCAAGGCTTGATCAAGCCATGGCTTTTATAGAACTGCATAACAAGGGGAGAAAATCAACTAGAACAACTGATCTCTGAAAAAACAAACAGAATAATTGTTTTACTTAAGTTATGCCTCCTTTGTCTAAAATTAGAATAGAAACAGTAAAACAAGAAAAATAAAAAAAATATCTTTAAAAAAAATAACAAAACATATTATAGGGGAAGAACCGCAAAGTCATTGTCATATATCTCAATACTACATATTATAGGGGAAGAACCGCAAAGTCATTGTCATATATCTCAATACTGCAATATCATTTTTTCTATATAAATGAAATTTAATTAATTACCAATAATTGATTAGCTAATTCTTTAATTTTTTTTTAGAGAATCGAGTGTTTTCGTTGACTAGAAATAATTATGCAAATGTCATCTCTATCCGAGAAAGGGAAGTGAGATATAAAGAGTGATGACAACGTATTAAGGAGAATAACTCCACATACATACAGACACAACTCTTAAAACGTGGCATTTATTTCCCTTTTTCGATACCAAAGAAAATACTTAATTACCAATCAATAATAAATTAATATGATAAAATAATAAATCAAACCCAAAAAAATATATAAAAAGAATACAATCATAATCAGTCATGACTAAAACGAAACGAAACAAATATTCTAACAAATAAAGCCATATTTGAAATGCAAGGTGAGAGAGAGTTCAAGGTTAATGCATCCAACAATCAACATTATCTCAACATACATTGGGATGATGGTAGTGTTATTTTTTTAAAATATGACATTAAAGGTAAACAAACAATTTAAAAAACAACAACAGATAAATAACGTATAATTGATCGTGATAGGAAGATGTTTACAATAGTACTTTCTATATTGTGTATGTGTGTGTGTGTACGTAGGTATGTTAAATCTGAAGATATTAAAAACTTTGTATATTGTGTGTGTGTGTGTGTGTGTGTGTGTAGGTATAGTAGATCTGAAGATATGAACAACTTTGTATATTGTGTGTGTGTGTGTGTGTAGGTATAGTAGATCTGAAGATATGAACAACTTTGTATATTGTGTGTGTGTGTGTGTGTGTAGGTATAGTACATCTGAAGATAGGAACAACTTTGCATATTGTGTGTGTGTGTGTGTGTAGGTATAGTAGATCTGAAGATATGAACAACTTTGTATATTGTGTGTGTGTGTGTGTGTGTGTGTGTGTGTGTGTAGGTATAGTAGATCTGAAGATATGAACAACTTTGTATATATTGTGTGTGTGTGTGTGTAGGTATAGTAGATCTGAAGATATGAACAACTTTGTATATTGTGTGTGTGTGTGTGTGTGTGTGTGTAGGTATAGTACATCTGAAGATATGAACAACTTTGTATATTGTGTGTGTGTGTGTGTGTGTGTGTGTGTAGGTATAGTAGATCTGAAGATATGAACAACTTTGTATATTGTGTGTGTGTGTGTGTGTGTGTGTGTGTAGGTATAGTAGATCTGAAGATATGAACAACTTTGTATATTGTGTGTGTGTGTGTGTGTGGGTATAGTAGATCTGAAGATATGAACAACTTTGTATATTGTGTGTGTGTGTGTGTGTAGGTATAGTAGATCTGAAGATATGAACAAATTT